>JABSTR010000679.1:0-52872 GCA_013339765.2 Haemaphysalis longicornis | reverse complement strand
TTCCCCCGTATTACGTAGAGTCATATTGTACTGATAAGCAATGTCAAGTAAGTGCTGCACTTTAATTGTTGTTCTGCGGCTACCCCATGACAGATGATGCGCATGGAAATCACCAGTGAGCATATGCGAAGGCGGCGTAGCACGAGGATACTCTCCAAACGGTCACTACCTACCGTTTTTCGAGGTGGTATATAGGCGGCAATGACGGTGAAAAACAGACATTCTATTTCCACAGTGGCTGCTACGTTTTCGTTATTGGTTGATCATGCCTTGGTGGATCGTACCTTTTTGTGAGTAATCATTTTCCTTTTTGTTCAGTTTTTTTTTTTCTCTCTCTCTCTCTCTCGCTCTCTCTTCTCTCTCTCATCCTCTCTCTCTCTCTCTCTCCGTCTCCCCCAACTCTCATCTCTCTTCTCTCTCTCTCCAATCTTGTTTTGGCGCGACTGAATAATGCGAACTCCTATTTTGCAGCTGCTGCTTTGTGTGTACGAACCTTAGGTCTCATGAATTTGCGCCAAAGGCAGCCTTTTGTCTGTGGTTCATTTATCCTTTGAGGAACATAAAAACCGTTCCTGATTCTTATTTCTCAAAAACAAGTTTCACAGCTTTCGCAGAAGATGACTGCCTGCCTGTCCACTGATATCTTGCGTTCATAGCAATGATGATAACAAACAACAATATCAAATATTATCGGGCTCCACCTGCGTGGGCCATTGGATTAAGCTAAGGTTGTGAGGAGTTATTTTTATTTCGAATCGGGATAAGTGTTACGTATCCTCTTCGTTTCTATGTAGTTAAAAACGGTATGGAAGCCTTGTGTTTCAGCAGATTGAACTGTGTATTGGTGCCCTTACACCTTGCAAAATTGCAAGGTGTAAGGGCACCGTGCGGTTGAACTAGCACGCAGGGCTTACAACGGGCTTCATCATGCCCTTAGTGCAATATCAAAAATAAAACAGTTGTGGGAGAAGCCAGGATTTGTACTTTTGTCAGGACGGTTTGCGGCTGTATGTGTATTTTGTGTTCGTTTCGTTTGTTTTTTAAGTTTTTAGGTGCGCTTTATTCAAATCCCATTTTGGGGTGGCGCCAGAGCATCAGTTGACTTATTTTAAATTGGTAAGTTTCTCAAAGCTAGTTTCTGCGACGCTTTTTCTAATGTTTATTAAGTCTGATTTTACATTTTTTGTTAAGCTGGTATCAAACAGGAGAGAGAATTAACTACTTATAAGCATGAAAGATGAATACCAATTGCAGAGGAATTCCAGTGAACAGCAACTGATACAGATTCTTGCATAGGGAGCTGTTTGGAAACACCCTTTTGTTTTTCAGGTGGCGGTTGTGGCGTGTTTGCAATATTTTACCAAAGACGCAACTTTGCACATCAGACAGTATGCGCTTGTATGACGTCCGATGACCATACGTAGGAGTTTACTCAGCTCCGTATGTGTTTTGGAATTTCGTATTTATTCAAGGGCTTGCTAAGGTAGCTTAGTGTCCTACGTGTCGTTTTTGGGCTGACATTTATATACAATTTCATCTCAGAAACTGTACAGCTATCTTCCTCGCACTCACCTGCTTATCCACGTAGTTGTGCAGGTAAGCGTCATACTAGCAAAATTTTAAAATGTGGGTGCTATGCCCACATGTCCGTTTACGCGCGAACTTGTCAGTAATTTGTGGTCTTGCTTGGCCTTTGGGGCATCCTGCGTAGTATGTACGGACGTGCATTTGTAGTGGCGCCGTCACACACAAGCGATGCATTTTCTTTTATTTTTGCATTGCCTTTTGCACTGAGTGCCATGCGGAACAGACGCGTGATTACGTTTTATTGGCAGAAGTATGGTTATATTGCCATTTTGATATTTCCCGCTGGCGGCCGAGTAATGCGTCGATACTATACCTGCGGATGTACGTGCTGTTCATGCGAAGCGCATATTAGTGTTGAGGACAGTGGTGTCCCTGCAAGCAAAGTGGACATCCAGCTGAAATGTGGCCATCCGCCTGCAACAGAATCCCACAGAAGAACTTTTTTTCAGAAGGAAAAGCTTTCTGAGGTGCATGGCGCTCTTTCTAGACAGTCGGTTTACATTCAAAATAAAGGTTAACGTTTCCTTTGCAGAAATTTGATGCGCGTTGGGAAGTTTCATCTGAAATCGTTAAATAGCTGTGGCGCTTCACAGCACTCTTCAGGCGAGCGGGAAGGATGATGTACGTTATCACAGTCTTGCTCCACAAGTCAGTAGGAGCATCTTAAGAGACAGGATGTTGTTACCACTATACAAGCAGGATGAAGACATATATGACAACGAAATCTTATATTTCATTCCATAGCTCCGCGACGCTTAGACAGCAAGAAAAGGGTGCCCAAGGTTTCCTAATCGTACATTAGCAGTGGCAGTAGCTATACCGTCTCTGAAAATTATCTTCGCAGTAAGTACTATACTTGATGTATGCCGCAGGTTTTGAGAATGATCGCCGAAATTCGGTTATACCAAGCACCACGTGCTAGTGTGCTGGCTGCGATACCGACACAGTACGCTTTACTACCGTAGTAGCCCTCTCGTTGTTACTAGGAGCTGCTGGCTCCCTTCACCAAACAAGGTCGTCTTGGTTTATTTTGTGCCAGAGTGCGGGCACCTTTATTGGCTTGCTTCCACTTCCGAACAATTTCTACCTGAGTTTAGGAGCTAACGTTTCCAACAGCACCCACAGGTCCACGTTTTTTCATCTGTTCCCTCAGAGCCCATTCCTGAGCGCCGCCATTTTCAGGGCCTCTCAGCGTCAGTGTTGTTTCTTGTTCTTCATTTCCGGCCCCAGGAGTGCTGGTCTCGATGAGCCGCTTTTCTGATCATGAAACAGGTCCCATCTTCAGTGCCTTGGCCCAGATCCAACCGTCCGTTGCTTCCAGAAACGGCTTCGTTTCATCGGCGATCGGGTGTAGGTGTAGGTTCGGGGCCACTCGTTTCATTTCCCGGCTGACTGTTTCTGCACTACACGGCGTGGACACCACTGAATTGCCATCTGCGGATGGCAGGCCGCTCCCTCCCTCTTCCTTTTTGTTCAGTTTCTGTTCCAGTTACGCCTCGTTACAACAGCTGTAAATCAGAAAGAATCACATAAGGCTAGCAAGCACCATGTATATATAACAGCATTCAGGCATCCGTTATCACCACTTAGCGCCGAAGCCCATCTGCAACACAGCTAACTACCACCGCGTCCTGCCCGTTTCCGAATACAGTCCCTGCGCTGCTAGTGAAAGGCATCTCGTCGGAAAGACAAACGACATTGGACCGCGTGTCCCGCTGACTTCGCTGCAGCTGTCGTCGAAGGGACGAGTCTTCTGCCTGCGCATTGCCACTGAAACAGATCTCACCTCTCGTCCCGCCCACCTCTCGCCTTTTTCACCAGCCGTCTCGCTCCTCAACGAGCAAACACAGTGAATGTTATACTCGAGTCAATTCAATTTTCCAGCGTTCCTACTGATGAAGTGTCCATCAATTGAAACCTCTCAGTTACTTTTCGACTTGGAATGCCGCCGCGTGGTCGTGGTTTTGAGTTGGGGCCCGGATTATGGTTCTCAACGCGTATCTTTTACTTGATACCGCAAACATCAAGCGCACACACTATTTTTAATGAGTGAACACTGCGTGGTACCAGTTATGTATTGTTGTTCGGCCTCGAAATATGCCTAATGGTTTTTTCTGGAACAATGTTAACAAGTTAAAGTGAGGTACCAGATTTAGGGGATTTGCCTGTATAAAACTACTCGTTTCAGAATTCTTTCGTCTTTTGGCCGGAGGTTGCTGAATCTAGGAACAGACAGACAAGATAGACCGGACAGATAGACCGACCGAACAGACAGACAGACAGACAGACAGACAGACAGACAGCAGACAGACAGAAAGACAGACAGACAGACGACAAAAACCAAAATGTTTCGTGATTAAGTAGCCCAAGAAGTGCTACCTTCTTATAAAGGCCCGTTATTAACTTCCATAGGCGTTCTGCACTGCTGTACAGGACCCTAATGCGCCCCGCGGCCACTGAGCCTTAATTATGCCCGTACGTGAAGGCGCCTTGCTTCTGTAGGTATATGATCCTAACCATCTCATACTCTGCAGTGCTCTTTATGGACTCACCGTCATTTATTGTTTGTCTCTTACCTGTATGTATGCAGTGCCCCTCACGGCAAGTTGAATAAATGCCGTCCATGATGCTTATCTTATCACCTACTGCCTCTGTTCTTAATTTCCGTAACAAAGGTCCCAGCAATAAGCGCACGTATGGCATGTTCGATGAGCTCTTATGACTGCGGTGTGAGTTTCCTAAGTGTGATATTACAAGTAGCCCGGTCTTGTTTCGACTGGTTATTTGGGTAATGATTTACTGTTCAGTCAACACTGCAGAGGAGGGCATCTAACCAGCTAACTTATATTCTTAGTAAAGAAATCAATTATTACTTCCACGGGGATACGAAAAGTTAAAGTTATACTAATTGTTGCTACTGTAATATACTATTTCTCTTATACCATATGCCTTGTTGTGTAAGATTTTTCTCATCGGCTCGTTTTCTAGACTGAGGCGACCTTGTATTGAAATAAATACAAACTGTATCAAAAGCAGGGGCAATAATTGGGCAGGTGCATTGCACTCGTAACTTACCGATCAGACAAAGCAATAGAGTCACCAAGACTTTCACGCTTGTGTTGCGGCTTTTATGCGACGGCATGGCTGTAAGCAATTTTTATCTTGCTGGTCCCGGATGGCTGCATGGTAAAAAAAGAACCAGCGCGTACATTATGCATAAGATTTATTATTACCCCCATCAAGAACGCACAGATCGTGCAACGTCGATGTGTGTGTCTGGGAAGACTACTGTTGGTGCTCCTGCATGAGCGGCCGGACTGGTAACACCAATTTCGCTCTCTCAAATTCGGAAAAAAATGTAGAATATAAGGTAGTTTTCTGTTCGTATGCAGCTCCGATCCAAGCTTACCGCTGCACCAGTCTTGAGTAAAGTGGTCGAAATATGGCATGCATGAAGGCTAGCGCTGTATGGTAAAATCAGTTACCGGGGCTGCGGCACGCAGCAGAATCTTTGTTGTGAATAGTCCCGAATATTTCTTCCGTGCTTTCCCATGGTTCTTATTTTGGAAGGAAGAGACATGGTAGCAATGCATTTCATATGTTCATGGCTGTAGGATCACTAGTCATTTTATTTGCTTAGAACGTTCTTCAAAGTAGAAATTTTCCGCAATAACAAATAAGCATTCCCACAACCCCTTACCCACCGATGGCTCTCTTTGGTAGGGATATTCACCATCGAAAGTATTTTCCTACTTATTGATAGGCTGATGAAATCCCATCAAGGCATGAATCTATGTAATATGCAATAATCCTAGATGTCCTTTTTACTGCATATCAAAAATAATTTGCCTACTAATTCACAGGTTGATAAAAAAAATCAGGGCATGCATCTGTGTAATATGCAATAATGCTAGATGTCCTTTTCGCCACATAACGAAAACCATGCTTCATTAGTTATCCTTGGGATGCTTGCAACTCATCAACACTTGGATGCGTTAGCGAACCGGTACGTACCTGATCCCAGAGGCTTGACCCGTGGAGAGGTTGCACAGTGGGTGAGGAACTGCACGTACAATCACCACGATTTGGGCCTCTTTTTATGCTGAAGTGGCCCCACAAGCAACGGTATCCGTCATGTGACACTCCTGTACTCGAAGTGTCAATTCAAGGAAGCTTCGTTGGATGCATATACCAAAATAAAAATTTTAAACTAAAGACGACTGCTGTTTCCGTTTACATGTAACTGCGCATCATAGACGTGATTGATAGCAGCATAAGGAAAAACATCACGAAACGACTGAAACAAGAACACATGAAGGAACTGTGCAATCTTATCTGGCGCATGCTTGAATCATCACCTCGCGTTTGAATAAGCCACCACTTGTACGCGACATAACTGTACGGCACATCTGTCACCGCTGCTGTGACAACTTATCCAGAAGGCTCGTTCTTCCCCGTCTGCTGTTGCAACTTCTGCGGAAGGGCGTTTTCTATCGTCGTGCGGTGTGCAATAGAATAAGCCCAGGAACATGTGCACAGAAGGTCTGTTTCTATGGCAGCTTAGTCGTGAGTGTGCAATCCTGTTGCAACATGTTTCTTATTAACAGTAGAGAGAAATAGGTGTGCCCATGAGGGATGACGAGTCATTCAGCGTGTCTTTACTACTCAGCTCCAGTTTTGAATGCGTCTGTCTTCTGTTGTTATACTGAAGAATACAATGGCTGCTAGTCATTGATCAAGTCAACATTTTTCAAGATGTCTTCCATTGCGTCTTGCAGTGCCGAATCACAAGTACATGTTTCTCAAGCACAGACGTTTTCCCCTGCACTCGTATAGAGAATTCTTGAAGCACAGCGCACTACGACAGGACACAGAGACGGACACGGGCACAGCCCTACTAATTGAAGGGGTTTATTGAAAGGGTGAACATGTATACAAAATAACAACAAAAAATTAAAAACAAAACAAGTGTACTCGAGGATCTATTCTCATCTTCACTGACGGTTGGCCAAAAATTTGAATTCTGCCACTAATAAGGTTAAAGAAGGCATGCGAAATACAGCTATCGCTCAGCCGGGAATTTCGAAGGGCTCGATGATTTCTCGAGTGATTCTGTGACGATTGCTGACTACCAGTGCACTGTGACGACCACTGCACTTATCATGCAGCGGTTTGCAGCCACACTGCTGTTAGTTAAATGCAAGAAGCCATGCCGCGACGAGCTTCGCGACATTGCTGTGGCGTTCTCGAAGCCATTCATTTACACATCCGCCGGGTTCCGCTACATATTTTTTTCCGCAGTCCAAAGGTACTCATAACGCCAGCAAGTATGGGAAATGGAAAAATAAAACTTTACGTCAAGACCGACTTATCGAGTCACACCCCGGCATCTCGTAGATCGCTGCTTCTGATTCCTATACTTTTTCGTGTTATAAGCCACAAAATATGAAACCGCTCCTTCTCTTTTCGTCTGCGCACCCAAATCTTGTAAAGAGAGGCATAATTATGTCGTCGTTTAAAAGTTCCTTGCTAAAGCACTGTACACATCGCTCTGAAGCTTCCTTCCGACAACAGTGTGTCCACCTTTTTACAGCAGGTCACCCCTCGCAGCTTTTGTCTTCTGTCGCGACAGCTATGCTCAAAGCAGCACGCAATAACAATTCGGAAGGTACAATGGCGGCCACCCAAGAAAAAACTGGTCGCCATTCGCCCTGCAGAAGTGGATGTCCAGCAAAGTTGTTACAAACCACTGCAAATGGTGGGTGGAAAATGGTATTAAATGTTTCTCGTCATCTCGGCGGGCTATTCGCGCTTACACTCGGCCAGTCTCACATTGATAAGGGCACAGATTATCGGCACTTTTAGGGGCGAAGCTCCTCTTTCTCGGGCCCTATCCCGTCCCTCGTTGCTGCTGTATCCGGCAAATTAATGATGATTGTGGCCGCATCCCCATAGGGATTGGCCAACCAAAGATTGGCCGAAGAGGTTAAAACGTTCAACGCGTTCGTTGCTACCCACAAGGAGGAGAGGAAGAAGAAGAGGTTTCGTTCGTCGCCTGCTGAGCTCAAGACACGTACCGGGGGGTACGCGACACAGACGGTCTGCAAAAGGCGACGGCCAAGGTAGCTAAAATGTCACACACCAGTTTCCCCAACTTACCCATGGAGAATTTCATCGTCCACAAACAAGCCCTACATAATCACCACAACATCGACGTCGTCGACGGGCTTGTTCAACGGAGCCGTGTAAGCTTGACGTGTCGAGTCTTTATGTGATGTGCGGGCGAATGTTCACAGTTTACCGATAAGCATTTTAGCTTCGCCCCTCTCATCATATTCACTTCGTGGAGATGGCGGGATTTTTTTCTCCTATTGTTCCGTACCACCGACATGATCATCGGTCAGTTCTGATTACGTGACATTTGTTTATACTGCGAAGGTTCATGGGCGCCGCCATTTTGTTGTTTATGCATTTTAGTCGGTCAACTTTGGTAGGCTTAGCTGGTTCTCCCTGCTCTGCGCCTGCGCGCGACTGACGTCGTTCCGAAAGCGAATCGAAGATAACGCGTGCAGCATTTCATCAGCAGAAGTGTGTCCAAATATGCGGCAAATGCTGGGTACTGCCTAGCCTGACGCATGCGCTCCGAGTATTGGGCAAGAACTGCTCTATTTATTGACTCTAGTCCTGCCTAACCCTCAAAGATAATCTGCAACATTATCTTGATTGATTGTAGGGTTTAACGCGCCGACGCGCCGACGCAACGCAGGCGATGAGGTGCGCCGTAGTGGAGGGCTCCGGATTAATTTCGACCACCTGGGGATCTTTAACGTGCGCCGAAATCTCGTACACACGGGCGTTTTTGCTTTTCGCCTCCATCAGAAAAGCGGCCGCCGCGGCCGGGAATCGAACCCGCGACCTCGTGCTCAGCAGCGCAACGCCTTAGCCACTGAGCCACCGCGGCTTTACCCGGAACGCATGGTCGGCGCTACCATTGTTCACAGACACCTTATCCTCCATAATGGGGTTTTGATGCTTGTATTGTGGTTTATTTAAACGAATTTTGAGCTTATCATGTCGACCGGATTAGCCTGACGCATGCGATCGGCGTCTTAGGTCTGGGCGCCTTGGCGTTTTTGCCTACGGAGATCGCTTTTGCCCACGACGATGAAACCGTTAGGGGGTAGAGGTGTACATCTTTGCTTTAAACAAGCAGATGATGTTGCAGTGGTGTCGTATATTCACGCAATTGCGCACAACCTAAAGAACACGGGCAAACGTGCAGTCGGGAATATTTATTTATTTATTTAATACTGGCCAAGGCAGGAGTGATACAAACTTGCATACTTGCTGCCACGCAACAATGTTGTGCCTTCTACGTCTTTTTGTCAGTCTAGTAAGGTGAAAACTCCTCGCTTACCATTACCCGCCGGGTCTATCCCCCCCCCCACACACACACACCACCCTAACCAACCAGGAGACCATAATCTATCCTCGCCTTCAGACCGGGACCTTCTAGAATCATGTCATTCTCCACCAGATCGCTGCCACTATCTACACCCGGCAATTCCAACACTGCGACACCACCTTTCACCATATCCCGCCTCGTATTTTTCTCTACGAACTCCCCTAACCCACATCTCTTCCTCACCCCGGAGCACAGGGAGACTGAGCTGTCCAGCCCGCGCCGGGCCCGCCAGAGCGCCTCTCGGACCATCGAGTCGGCTCAGTCAAGAGGCAACCTGGACTAGGGACGCTTCACCACCAACCTTTTCCGTTTTTTTATTACTCTAATAAACGTTTTGTGGTACTACTACTACTACTTCTGCTACTACTACCACTACTACTGCTACTAATATCTGTTCCCAAAATTTCGTTTGTGCAGAACGCCGTTCCAGAGACTGAATGACGAAAGCTTCCGTATGTAGCCTCATAGAACATGAACGCCGGGGCCTTCAAGAAACAGGATAACAAGGAGCAGTTCAAACTACTTTAAGACGTGCTGCAGACGTTGTGGGATTTATAGTGGTAAAGTAGGTAGATACTTTCTCATGTAATGCCAAAACCGACGACGAGGGACGCTATCAGCCTTTGTCTTCTCGTTTCGCCCAGTTTATAAGCAAGCTGTCTCCCCCCGCGGCTGCGTGCAGTACCGTGCCAGCCGCAGCTATAGCCGTGGCTCGACACAACAAAGGAAGCGACAATTGTTTTCGCTCATTGATATTTATTGTTGAATAATTAACATCCTGATAATAAGCTCAATATTAAAAACGGCGTCGTACTGAATGTGGAAGGGCCCGGAAGGGTGAGCTGTAGTGGCCGGAGGGTGGTACGACCTCGTATTAGGCTATATTCGAGGAAGGTCAGTAACAAGCTAGTATAAAACAAGCCGATCAATGAGCTAACAGTAAGACGGAAAGTTGAGGAATTCAGGATCGCCCTGCACAACCGATATTCATCTCTAACCGAGGAAGCAGCGTTTACGACACAGGAAGCAAGCGACAATCTTACACGCATTATCACGGAGCGTGCAGTAGAATTGGGCGGTCAGGTCGCTAGACCTAATACTAGTAAACTTTCCCATAAGACGAAAGATTTAATTAGGAAACGGCAAAGCACGACAAACTCCACCCCAGCTGGCAGGATAGAACTAGCGGAGCTTTCGAGGTTGATCAGTAAGCGTAAGACAGCTGACATATGGAAGTTTAATATGGAGATTATTGATCATGCTGTAAAAAACGGAGGCAGCCTGAAAGTAGTGACGAGGGGACTAGGCATGCGAGAAAAAATCAAATGTATGCACCTAAAGACAAGCAAAGCAATGTCATCACCAACATGGATAAAATAGTTATAGTAGCCGACGAGTTCTATAGAGATCTGTACAGCAGCCATGACATCCAGAATAACACCGAACGGAGAACTAGCTCACAGGAAGTAGACATCGCACCAATAACGACAGAAGAAGTAAAGAAGGCTTTGAAAAAAATGCAAGGGGGCAAAGCACCTGGTCACCCGCCGCGGGGGCTCGGTGGATAAGGCATTGTGCTGCTGACCACGAGGACGCGGGTTCAATTCCGGGCCGCGGCGGCAGCTTTTCTCGTGGAGGCGAAAAGCACAAACACCCTTGTGTACGACATGTCGGCGCACGTTAAAGATCCCCACGGGGTCGAAATTATTCCGAAGCCCTTACTACGGCGCACCTCATCGCCTGCGTTCCGTCGGCGCGTTAAACGCTACAATCAATCAATCAAAGCACCTAGTGTGGAGGAGGTAATGGCAGACCTCTTGAATAATGGCGTGCAAATTGAATTACAAAAACTGACAAACCTGTCTACGGCACGCCTAATGACCGCTAATGTACTGGAATCTTGGAGGAACGCGAACATGATACTAATCCATAAGAAAGTAACATGAAGAACTTGAAAAATTACAGGCCGGTCAGCTTACTGTCAGTCATCTCCAAGGTACTTACTTATCAAGGTTATCGCTAGCAGAATTTCTGCCACCTTAAATTTTAGTTAACCAAATGAACAAGCAGGGTTTCGTAATTTCTATTTAACAATATACGACATTCACACCATCAATTAGGTGATAGAAAAATGCCCGGAGCACTCCACGAATAGCGGTCGGTGTTTCTCAATAAACACCACGAATGAAAACAATAGCGAGATTCGGTTTTATTCCCGCCACTTTCTGTACGCACCCAGCGCCATGTACTGTTCTGCTTCGAATACCTTTTTTGTTGGTTTGAGCAACTGCTAAAAGGACCTGGCTGCTCGGTCTAAGCAACTAACACTTTAAAAAGTGCCCGTAGGGCGTCCTAACCACTATGCTTCAGAATGACCAATGGAATTCGCCTATTCGCAAATTTGTCGAATAACGGGGCCGAACGTACACGACTAAAAATGCATGTCCGTAAGGCTGGCAAAGCCTTTTGCATTGCGCGATGTCTCAGCGCCAATGTCCTTTTTTCACTCAAATCGAATGTTCGGCCACGGCATTCGCCGAATTTGCACACTAGGTCCCTTCAACTAATCATTCTGAAAGCCTTAAGACGCCCTGTGTGGACTCCTTGAAATCACCGTAGGGATCTTCTTAGAGTCCCTTCTTCTGACATAACACTCACCATCAACGACTACTTTGTCTTCTGCCTACTAGTCCACAATGAACACACTACGCCATCCAAAGACCGATTGACTTTTAGGATGCTCGGAGAATTGAATGAGAATGACGCAGAGCCCTTCAATAAGACAGAGTCAGAGATATTGGCCGGAGGAAAGTCGAATGACCAAGTACCATACTTGGAAGAATGAGTGGTGCAATAAATAAAATCATGATGGATGACGACGGGCGAGAAGAAGGCGTATTTACGTGTACGATTTTCACTGGTGGCGCCACAAGTCAAGTCAGTCTGCCGGTGCCGTTTAAACTATCCACAAGCTACGTGATATAAGAAAGTGACCAAAGGACTTCAAAAAAATCTCATTTTACAGAAGCCATACGTCAGGTTAATTCGTCAGAACAGTGACGTCCATTAACTGTTAGCATCGCGTGCCGGAAACCGAAGCCGCATGTTTCATCTGACTGTGTGCTTGAAAAACCTTTACTTGCACTTAGGTATTGGCTTGATCATTGGCTTGACGATATAGACATGGTTTACGAGTGATCCATAGTTGAGCTAGCACCTTCTTGTTCACTACTGCTCCCAAATGCGTGTAGCAACAGGATTGCAGACTCGCAAAAAATCAACCATATAAAGTGAGTTTCAGGGCACGTATTCCTGGGATTATTCTGTTGTCAACCACAGGAAGATAGAGCGAGCCCTTCTAGACAGGTTGCCACAGCAACGGTGAAGAACGAGCTCATGTGGCTAAGTTGTCAGAGCAAGCGTTGTCAGATGTGCCGTGCAATTCCGGCATTTACAAATAATGGCTTATTCAGGCAGCGAAGCTACGATGCAAGCCTGCACCAAATAAGGCGCACAGTTCCGTCATGCCATACGTTCTTTTTTTATACTTTCCTGATACTTTTCCTAATGCTGCAATCAAGCATGTGGTGTTGCATAGTTTCACGCAAAACAGAAGTCGCCTTTAGTTTTAAATTCTTTGTTTTGTTATATGCATGCAACGACGCTTTATTAGACTGGCTCTGAGTCCCTGAAATCTCACGTGACTCACACCGTCCTATGGGGTCTCACTTCAGCATAAAAAGAGACCCAAATTGCTTCCATCGTATGTGCCGTCCCTCACGCACTGCGCCATCTGTCCACCAGTCAACATTTGGGATCAAGTACGTACCGGTCTCGATATCTAACCAAGTGTGTGATCATTTGCCCGCATTCCAAGGGAAACTAATGAAGAACATTTTCGCTTTCTCTCCTACGTGGTAAAAAAGACAACTAGCATTACGGCATATTACATAGTTTCATGCCCCGGTGTAGTTTTATCAACCTTTGAATTAGTAGAAACATTATTTCTTACGGGGAATATCCAACCCAGGAGAACTACCGGTGGATAATGGGTGTGGAAATGCTTATTTGCGAAAACTTGGAACTTTGATGAGCGCTTCAAACAAAACAAAATTACCGGGGATTCTGCAGTCGTTAACATTAACATTTAAAGTGCAACGGTACCATGTCTCTTTCGTTATAAAATAAGAACCGTAAGAATGTACTATCTTGTTCGGAATATTTCACGAAAAAAGATTCGCCTGCTTGCCGGAGCCCGTAACTGATAGTCGTGCTTCATTTACCCATAAAGCACCGGCCTTCATGCATGCGATGATCTCATACTTTATTAACCACAGGTGCATGAGTAAACTGTAAATTAGATCTACTGGTTGAAGTTAAATTATCATACTTTCTATATTTCCTTTCGTGAGTTGTCTGAGTGACATTGGTCGCTAGTTAGGCCGGCCGCTCACGCACAGGTACCATCTGTAGTCTTCACGGGACATGGAGTTCGACTTTGTATGATCTGTGCACACTTGACCGGTAGTAATCGCAGCCTTTGCATAATTTTATCCTGATGTCGTTTCTTTTCGCCATGTAGCCTATCCGAGACCAGCAAGATAAAAGTGCTCAACCATACTTGTTACCTGGAAAGCAGAACTTAAAGATGAAGATCTTTGTGGCTCTCTCGCTTTGCCTGTTCGGTAAGCTACGCGTGCTATTCACTTCCATAGTTATTTCCCAGTGCTTTCGAGATTGCTTGATCGCTATGTCCATATAAGTTGCCTAATTATCGGAAACAACCTCATTAATCAAAACATAACGTAACTACTAATATACCTCGATAGTAACAGTGTAATACCCCTAACAACAAATAGAAAACCAGATTGTCGTCTCTCTGTGGGCGTATTAGTTTATTTGCTTTGCGAGTATAATAGCCTGCTTGTTGGACAACCTCTACAGCTCGGGAGCTCCAAGCAGTGCGTCACCTCACAAGTAGAACAAGACCAGGCTTCTTGTAACGTCACACTTGTGAGACTCACGCTACCCGCATCACACTCACACTCATCTGCGCTAAGCGCATGCCCAGCATGCGCTTTCTACCGCTGACCCAATGTTCACAGGAGCAGATTATAGGGGCCGCACGAGACATGGTTAACAGAACGTAATTGCGTTCATTCCGGATGCAGTCAAGAGTTCGCTTACAGATAGGTATAGGCAATCAATGATGACGAGTCATTAAATAGCCCTGCAGCGATCGAGATGGATTTACTTACCATGAATAAGCTTAAGACGATAGCCCAGTGCGCGAGGAACAGATCCGCGCTCCCATGACATCCGTGTAGAACGTGTATAGAATGCTAACAAAGACCATGTCTCGACCTTTTACTTCCGGCAATAATTTTCAATTAGCATTGAAAGGATAAACAGCGCGCGTTTCCGTAGTCGCACGTGAAGAAAACATCGCTGCGGGACAGCGTTGTTGGGTTGGAAACCTACGCATGAATAATAGTATTCCCTCGCTACCGCATTTAATAATAGCCTTCGTGTGAAAAGACTAGATGTGGAAAACCTGCATGGAAATGTCGCGATGCCCACACAATAAACGCTGTCAACAAATATTTCCAGCAAGGCAACCAAAATTATTTGTTAATAAATAGTCCCCCCAACTAATTAATTTCGTAACAGTAATTTTCTGGCAGGAAATCTAGGCGCTGATTGCATTCTACTAACATACCGATAGGGCATCATTTTTCAGTTGACATTTTGCTTCCGGGACCTTTATATTTTTTTAGTCTAAAACAAGCTACTCTATATTCCATTCCACTTTTAAATTTTTGCGCTGATGTAAGAACTTTTACGTAAAAATTCGATTAGAAGTCAAGTTTTTCCGTTCGGCCATGTGTAGTAGAAACACAGCGTTAGGATTCAGAGTACGAGTAAGAGATTCAGAATACGCGCACACATTTCTTGTGGTTGGATTACCTAATTCCTTTGCACTAAAAGTCCGTAGACTTGGCTATCAGTGGAATACAACTCTGCCTGCTCAGTAGGCAGCCTTTATAGAGGGTTGTAACATATGCATTCAAAACTTAGTCCCCCGATCCTAGGCCTTGCATCCCTGGTCCCTCAGATTAACGTTGCGTTCAGTGATTTTGACTACACACTGCCGAAGGTGGTAGGTGATAATGCGGGGTTCCTGAAAGCTATTAAATCTCACGTGGCTTCTGCAAGCTTGTGTTCTTCTTTTTCTTAACAGTCGTCGCTACCAGTGCAACTGTAGCAAAACCTGAACAAGGAGGAAGTGGAGAGGAACAACAACACACCCAGCCGCACCCTGGTAGCAGCGCTGATCCCGGCCTCGGTGGAGTGGACCAGACGTCTGGTGCAGGATCTGCTGGGGAAGAAAGTCAGTCTACCGATGAAAGTAGCCAACCTGAACCTACACCTGTCCCCAGTGGAAATCAAAACAAGGGCCTTTCGGGAAGCACCGGCACTGGATCTAGACTTCCGCCATTGCTCAGCCGGATTTTTGGTGGCGATGATAGTGGAGCAAAAGAAGCTTCAGGATCGGAAAATGGGGATGAGAACAGCCTTTCTGGTGCCGGAGATGAAGGACCAACACCAGACGCTGAGGGACCTGAAGATGATGGAGCCTCAGTCGTAGGCCGCCAAGAAATAGATGGACAACCTGGACCTGTTGACACAGGCGTAACCATGACCGCGTAAAAGCAGGAGTTGGTTTCGTTTTTTTTTTTTTATATGAGAGAAGTCAATAAAACTGCCCCGAAGTTCGGCGAAAAATTAAACCAACATGAGCACTATTTTGCTGATAGAAGCATTTATAATCACGTAACCAGGAGGTAGTTACAAGGTTTACTACCAGGGTACTGGCGCCGGCACCATTCTGCAAGGTAACACTTGGTATCCGATACAACCGTGATTCATTCGCCACAGTAGAATAGTTAGATATTAAAGTGATAAAATGCTTTTTCTATGAAAATATTTGAAGGAAGCAGGGCTGCTGTAATTAACATGTAATTTTGAACATTTATTCCTACATAAGGAACTGAGTTTTTACTTGCTGACGAAGCGTCGCTGATCTGTGTTACTAAATATCTCTTGATCGTATGAACACATTTGTCTTCACCCCGCATGTTTTGTGGGATTATTATGCCGCTCCTAATGCTGCTCCTAACCGCCTTCAGAAGCGGGGCTCAGATAACATGCATAAGGACTGGAGCACCATGCTAGTTCAAAAGTTTCAAAAAAAAAACACTTCAACGTGGAGTACATTTCTGCAAGAAATAGTTAACATCAAACTTGCATATAGCAGCAAGTCTACTGAGGAAAGCCATACAGCTTTAAAAATTTTCCTTATAGAAGGGGGGATAGATAGATAGTCGACGCAGGTGTCCAACTAGGCCTGTGGCTAACTCCGCTGCTTTTCGAGCAATGAACTTGAATTTTTGGAGGGTACGCATAATGAATGTCTACTAACATCGAGTAAATGGAGCTTTCAATAGCTCCCCGGTACCACACGAAGTACAACCGGTTATACCCAATTGCAACAGTACAAAAACAGGCCAACCGGCAAAGAGAATTTTGTCCACACGAAGATGGACAGAAATTAACGGGAAAGACTTTCTTGCGACCCACCGCCAGGGGGACGAGCCCGGGGGGACCCCTCTTGTCCCCCCTAGGAAAAAGCCGGATAGGGTGGGTTGCTGGGAACGGGAACTTGGACATCGGGATGGGTTATGGGAAAAGGGTGGGATGAGGGGCAATTTTTCCAATCCTTTTGTCTGACTCTCTTCCAAGAAAACTGATTGCTCAGGGGGTCAGACAGTGCCAATGCCAAATATGCGGCCCCTGACGGGTTAGCTCACCCAAGGGTCCGATAACTGCCCCAACTCGGAGACAGGAAGTACCCTATTTTGGCGACGGTCGCCCCCCCCCCCCCCCCGACCTCCAGCTCTGCGGCCTGTACTAACTCCTCGATCAACTTCCCGCCAAGACTCACGATCACCAGTGAAGCTTTCCACTACACGGGTACTTGCAACACCGAGCTTTTCAGTCTCCGGACACCGGAAGTTTGTATGCGAACGTTAAGACAGTGACAATTCGCAAGGCTCCCACGGGGCGGTTATGAGAGCCATGTATATGTCCTCCTCGGGCCTACCTGCAATGGAACAGAGTCTTTGGCATTGGTGGGTACGGGCTCCAGAGGAGCTCCGGGCCACTAGCCGTTATAAGCCAGGAGAGTTTCCCCGGTCGGTGTACTAACCTCACCTTTCCTCGTTTTCCCGTGCGGAACACCGAGCTCGTGGTAACGTCCCTGGGCCAGAGAAGATCAGTCTATAGGCCCCTCGCACAAGGTTACAGGGGGCGCGCCCCCCCCCCCCCCCGCCTCATCGGAGTACCCACAGCCCCCATGATCATATTTGGTTACAGGGGTATGTCCTCCCCCCGATTAGCGATAGGTCGTGGCCCCGCCAAGCTTGCGACAAGGGTCGCCAGTCCCCCCCCGTAATGGTTTCCCGAATTTAACGGTATTCCCAATACAGCTACGCTGCGCACTTGCTACTTTCGACTTGACTCCCCGCCTCCTCCCACTGGATTAAGGGGTGCGTTACTTCCCCCCCAGCCAAAGAAAGTCATAGTTGATCGATCTCAAACGCTTCCTGCTTCTGCATTCAAGTGCCGGGTTGCACACCGCCCGACCTCCGGTAGGACCTGATTCCAGTGACCAGGAACCTCCGCAGTGGCGGCCGTTTTGCACGCTCCACAGGGATTGTGCGGCCTCCCCGATTCCTCGAGGAGGTCTCGTGGAATTACCGTACTTCCACGCTCTGGCCCTATGACATTAGGTTACAAGGGTTTGTCACAACCCCCGGCCTGCAGACCAGTTCGCAAGTTCAACAGAACGAGCCCCAAGCTATGGTTACAGGGGTGTGCACGCCCCCGGCTCGGTAGTGGTCTACCCATTGCTTCAGCAATGGTACGCCAACACTACGTGCGAACTGTACCGCGTGAGCGCAGTGATTACTTTGCAACATTGACCCGCTGGCTTCCTCTCACGCTGGATTACAGGGGCGCGTTACCACCCCCAGCCTTTGGCCTCCTCCCACACTGGATTACAGGGGCTCGCTACTTCCCCTAGCCAAGAGAGTCATAGTTGCTCCACAAATACCATCTTTCGGGATAAAAGGGATCCTCTGAGGAACTCCCAAGTGGCTCTGCACTCTCGCCCCCAAGACTGAAGGTTACAAGGGCTCATCAAGTTCCCTCGGTCAGCAGACCAGTTCGCATTAAAGGCCCCTTCCATGCTCCGGTTACAGAGGTTCGCTACACCCCCGGCCTCATTGTGTGTACCCATGCTTCAGCATGGCACGATAAAACGAACTGTACCGCATGTACCCCTATGACTTGGGTTACAAGGGCTCGTCACCTCCCTCGGCGAGCAGATCGGTTCGTGTTTATAGGCCCCTTCCTAGCTGCGGTTACAGGGGCTCGCCACTCCCCCGGCCTCATAGTAGCGCTCACATTGCTTCAGCAACCGTGCGCCACTATAACACAAACTGTACCGCTTGGTGCAGTTGCACTTCGCAACATTGACCCCCCGGCCTCCACCACACTGGATTACAGGGGCGCGTTACCGCCCCCGGCCAAAGACAATCATAGTTGATCCACAGAAATTTGCGACCGCAAATTTTGTTCGAATTACCATTCCAAGCACCAACCTCGGTAGCCACCCAGGCTGTCCGGGCCTGCGTCCGCATCACGCATCGGTGTTCTTGGAAGGCACTTGCCCTCAGAGTGCCTGGGAGTTGCTCAAGCTCCCTGGGCGTTGAATACCCAATACAGTGGGCCTGGCACACCACTGACTCCTGCCATTGCGACGGACCAAAGCAGGACAGCCGAAACCGACCGACACAGCCCAGTCCGCCGGCAGGGGGGGCCACGTGCAGGCCGGCAGTAAGATTTCCCCCCCCCCCCCCATGTCTACTAACAGTGTGAACATTTTCATACGGAGATAGTTTCCGGTTTCCAGTTTCCAGATAGTTTCCAGTAGTTTCCAGTTAGTGACCCACAGCACGCTGCTTATTGTGTTCGTTCTGACGACCCTTTCTTTCTCGCGGTGTCGTGCCCTCCCGACATGCTCGAGTCCTGGCGAAAACTTTCTGTACCAGTTGTTGTGCTCTGCTACTACAAATGCTTACCTTGTATATTTTATGCTTGTACTCTCGGGGGACGTTGAATTGAACCCCGGACCCTCTCTTGTAACGCTTGAAACCTAAGATGGTCGAAACACTTGCTTCTATCCCTGAGAGTATGGGCAAGCTTGAAGCGGGGCAGGATGCTATTTTAACGGAAATGAAAGGTACGAAGGAGAGGCAAGATGTGACCGATAGCGAGCTCAAGCGCCGGGCCGAAGGGCTAGGAACACTGGAGACTAAAGTTGCATCGCAATGCACCCCGACATCTTCTACACCTAGCGACAATTTAAGCAGCTTAAATTACAGATTTAACAACTATCACAGCAAGGTGTGATGATGCGGAAAACAGGGCTCGGCGGGTGTAACTTATTGTTTTATGGTATTGCGATGACCCCAAGGAGGACTGGCCTGGCTCTGAGCAGAAAATAGTCAACTTCTGCTCAGATAAGCTTAACGTTTCCGCCGAAATCCTTAAGTTTGATCGCGTGCATAGGTTGCGAGGATTTGCTCCGATAAATGCCGACCCATAATTGCGAAGTTCTGCTTCTTCAAGGAGAAACAAACCATTCTAGGTCGGCGCACAGGCTTAAGGGGTCGACTTTTTCGATTGGTGAAGATTTCGCCATCTCAACCCGACTAGCCAGAAAAAAACTAATACTTTCGCCCAGAGAAGAAAATAAGACATAAGCTATCGGTCGATAGAATGCGCGATGAACAATATAACATACACATATGACCCCGTACCTGATACTTTTATCGCTTCTAACATATAGCAAAGGACAGGCGTCCACCCTTTGCGACCTAAGAACCACTCAACTAAAGAATAGCCGTCGTTATCGGTTACGTACACTAACATTCGAAGCTTACTCCCTAAACGAGACCAGTTATGCTCTTACTTGGACGACAGTAATAGCGACATCTTGGTGCTAACTGAAACTTGGTTACATTCGGACATCAGTGATAGCGAACTTTTTAATGAAAAGAGCAACTACAGCGTTTACAGATACGATAGCACACACAGGAGGGGTGGTGGTGTTGTGGTCGCAGTTAGAAACGGGATAACGTCGTTTTCCGTTGAAATGAATGCTTCGGTGGAAATAACTTGGGCTGCATGCGTGACGGCATCCGCTAAGGTCTTAATAGACGCCTGCTACCGTCCACCTGACTCCGATCCATCCTTCTTGAAGCAACTGCGTGAAAGTATATCTTGTGCCTTGAAACAATGCCCTGCTGATATATTCTACCTTTTCGGGGACTTTAATTTCCCTCTCATTGATTGGTCGCTCCTCTCAGCCCCCTGTAGCACTTCAACCTAATCATTAACTTAACCCTAGACTTCAACCTTGTTCAAGTTATAGACGAACACACTTGAGGGTCTAACATCTTAGATCTTGTATTAACCACTGCACCGGAAAGCATAGGATCCGTATCATACATTGATGGGTTCAGCGATCATAAGCTCCTTCAGTTTACATTTCACACTCCTGTAAAATTCCCCGGTGCCATCATTAAAAAAATACGCGATTATAACAAAGGTAATTACAGGAAAATGGACGCAGAATTGGAGGAATTCTTCAATGAATCCTTCCTACCCTCATTCAGTTCCCGGTCTGTGGATGACAGCTGGGTGCTCTTCAAGAACAAGATAGCCGAACTGGTCGATAAACACGTGCCTTTAATAACAATTAAAAATGATCAATCTAATCCGTGGTTGAACAGACAACTCAGAAACATGCGAAACAAAAAGAAACGAGTGTATAAGAGTGCTAAATCGACTTCCAGTGCGTCGTCATGGGCCAAATATAAGGAATTTCTGAGAACTTTTAACTCTGGCAGTACACAGTGCCAAACAAAAATTACTTTTCTGGGGATTTACCCTTCGCTGTTAAAAAAATAACCCCAGAAAGTTTTTGGACGACAATTTCAAACAATCGTTCTAATAATGACATTGTATTACATGGGTGACAACGGTGTTCCCCTTCAGCAACATGCGTGTACGCATGCATTCAACCATTTCTTCTCGTCGGTATTCACTCAGGAAGATCATTCCACCATACCCATGGTTCCCGAATCCGATTACAGATATATGCAGCCAATTATTATTTCTCCTGAAGGCATTGCTTCACTAATTGGCAGTCTTAAAGTATCCACTTCATCTGGTGTCGATAACATCAATTCAAAAATATTAAAGAACACTGTGCACATCTCTAGTCAAATTCCTGTTCCATATTTTCAGTAAATCATTGACATCAGGTTCAGTTACCTGCCGACTGAAAATCGCCACGGTTGTTCCCATTTTCAAATCCAATAACAAACATGCACCCGAAAATTATCGCCCGATTTCTTTGACATGCATATGCTGTAAATTACTGGAGCACATTATTGCATCTAAGGTGTATAACTACCTCGAATCCAACAACTTTTTTTTTTGTCCATCAGCATGGTTTCAGAAAAGGCCTGTCATGTGATACACAACTGCTGGAATTTACAACCGACTTATACTCTAACATGAATGCTAACCAACAAACAGACTGCATTTTCCTTGATTTTTCAAAGCGTTCGACCGTGTTGCTCATTCCCGCCTCATTACAAATTATCAGCCCTTTGCCTGGATTCTTAACTTTATCATGGATTCGGAACTTTCTGTATATGCGCCAACAATTTACCGTGGTCAACAACTTTTCTTCACACCTCGCTGATGTTACTTCTGGAGTTCCGCAGGGCAGCGTCCTGGGCCCGTTACTGTTCCTGATCTACATAAATGACCTGCCCCTCAACATCTCATCACGGATACGACTTTTTGCTGATGATTGTATTATATATCGTACGATTATAACGACCACCTTTCCTTACACAATGACTTAAACATAATCTACAATTGGTGTAATACATGGCAAATGTCACTTAATTTGAGTAAATGCAAAGTAATATCTTTTAGTCGGAAACACGATAATTCAGATTTTCTTTATTCCATCAACCACAGTGCAGTTTCGCAAGCCACTTCCTATAAATATCTTGGTGTTCATCTAACACCTAATCTCTCTTGGAGTACCCACATTTCCGCCATCTGCGCAAAGGCTTCTAAATCGCTCGGTTATCTGCGACGAAATTTACGATGCGCACCAGCCCTTGTCCGCAAATTTGCGTATCTAACCTTTATTCGTCCACAGCTAGAATTCGCGTCGGCAATCTGGTCCCCTCACCAAAACTACCTAATCGTCCAGCTGGAATCTATTCAAAACAGAGCCGCCAGATTTATTACACGCAAGTATGACCGTCATCTTAGGGTTACCCAAATCAAAACAAGAATTATCACTTCAGCTGCTAGATACCCGTCGCACTATCGCGCTATTATGCCTTTTCATAAATACATAGTTCGCGTTAGACCTAATCCGCTTCCTCTTAACGCCCCAGTACGTACGTCATGACGCCTTCATAATAGTCACAGTTTCACGCGCATTTTTGGCAAGACGCTTGCTTTCAATTCATCGGCATTGCCTCGAGCAATCATGCACTGGAATGATCTTCCTGACCAAATTGCATCCATACTTAGTCAAGATAGCTTTACCGAAAATCTGCACCGACATTTTTCTTGGTAATTGTGTAATGATGAATTGCTAGAATAATATTGTTACTGTTTATGGGTGTTTCCCCCTTGTATTTGTGTTTTGTGATGTTTTTTTATTCAACAAAAACCCTGTGCGTCTGTGATAATTCTCTGTTAGAAACGTGCATGACGTGTTTCATTACGTCTGTAAGCCGATTACGCAAACTCTATATTGTGTACTTGTCTTTTCTTCTTTTTCCCCACTATTTTTTTTATGTTCTTTCAAAAATGTAACCCCCCTTACTCAATGCTCTTCAATGGGCCTGTAAGGCATAATAAATAAATAAATAAATAAATAAATAAATAAATAATTAAATAAATAAACTCTATAGTTTCTTAGCTTTTTTCATCCGCTTACGGAACATTTTTGGAGTGTTTGTAGAGGCACAGAGCTATTTCGGTTAAATGCCTCGGGCGCTCTTCTGAACAATTACCATAATGGTTGCAATAACCACTGATTTTTTTTTAAATTGTGACTTAGCAGAAACACAAATTTTAATCATTTTCGATACAAAAAGCGTGAATAAAAAGCAACTTTCAGTGAGAACATATACATTTCTTTTCAGATTGTGTAAATACCGTATTTTCGCAATTCTAAGCACCCCCCTGATTCTAAGCAACCTCCCCTACTTTCGGGGTGGAAATTGGAAAAGAAGTTCGCATGCGAATCTAAGCACCCTCTTTTCTAAGCAACCGTCGCAACGTGGAATTCAGACGCGTATAAACTAGCCCTAGGTGACGCTGTGGCCAAGTAAGTTATGAATTTTTCAATTAACAGTAAAAGCTCGTTAATTCGAATTCGGTTAATTCGAACTTCCGGTTAACTCGAACCGACGCCCTGGTCCCGGTACAGCCCTGTACATTTGGAAAATGGGAGCAAACTCCTGATAATTCGAACGCCTCGGTATCAAGAACAGTTAATTCGAACTCGGATCCTCTGGATTCCATCGCTCCTCGCAGAAGAAGACCGCACAGAGGGATTAGGATGTGTTGCAAATCCAAACCAAACCAAATTAACTACAGATGCAAAACAAACAAAAACAACTGTGTAGCACGCGCGCTGTACGCTGCTCCAGCAGCGTCATTTTGCTTACGAAGCTGGCGCACATTATTTACGATATCACCTGCCATAAACGTGTTGTAGTGCCTAATTCGCGATAACGAGTCGAGAGGTGGCTTCTTTGTGTTCCGCTCATGCAGCGTGGGGCGATGGCGATTCATTCTAGCGCCCGCCCGATAATTGAAACTCCGCTTAGTTCGAACAATTTTATGGTCCCCTTCGAGTTCGAATTAATGAGCTTTTACTGTACTAACCACTTCAACAGAACAGAAGACGACCTACTGAAGAATACTGAGAGAGTCGACCAAAGCGGCACAACGGACTCGAATGGTAGTGACTATGAGAGTAAGAATAGACTAAGTATCAGACGTATGCGGGGTGTTGACAGTCCGTACCCATTTTTCTTATGAATGTTCGCCGAATAAAGCAATATTCCTTTCTCCCGTCTCATTTGCGGAGGGGGGGGGAGGAGGGGCTAATTTAGGTTTCTCGAATCTAAGCACCCCCGTCACTTTAGGCATCGCGGTCATTGAAAAATGGGGGTGCTTAGAATCGAGTAAATAGGGTACGTTGATAAAGAACTCGAAAAAAAAATGGTTTTTGAAACTCAATAACTGAACAGTAAATGCTCGTTTTCTCTGCGAAAGGGTGTTAGGGAAATCCCACGTCAAAGTTTTCGTTTCATTTCTTTCTTATTTCAAATTGGCGCTTCTTGCGTGGATCCTCAGAAAAGAGAGGCAATGCTACTTGCACAGTGCACTTCAGGAGAGCAAAATCTCCCTTATGTGTCTATTAAGAAACCAATTACGAGCGCTCAAACAGAACGATAGACGACCGACCAGACGTAAACAAACGTTTCGCGATGCATGCGCAATGATTGTTCAACTAATGCAGCGCCAATGTGGAATATACTGAACTACAGGAACATTCAAGTAACTAGGCGCTATATTTGTACGTAACCGTTACTACGTGTTATTAAAAAAAATCACAGAGTAAATACCACTGTGCATCACACAAAACTTGAAGTGACTAGGCGGAGCCACCTGAGGGCGCGTTGGGCGCCATTTTGCAGTGACTTCTAGGGCGCATCTGGGGATACTACTTGGTGGGGACGTTTTCAAAAAATGCTAACATATTTTGGCCCTAAATAGAAAAATCCCATTTTTATTCGGTTTTGCCGCTACATCCCCTATTAAAAAGTATTGCTGGTGTTGCAAATGTTGTACCTATATCGACCGCATTTACGATGAATGTAGACTTCTGCTTTGCGTGAACGTCACTGTACCTGACAGCTACGTACATTATGCATTCGGAGGTTACCCCATGAATTTCCGCAAGTACATGTTCTTCGACATATTGCTCAGCGCCACTGTGAAACATATGAATGCTAGCCTAACCATTCCGCTGTCGTGGGTTCCAGCCGTTCCGGGAACCGCTCAAAATTCGGCGCAGTGCAATTGGGGAAGAGGGAAATAGCTATGCAAAGAAGTGCGAGTGGAAGTGATGAAGAGGCAAGGAGAAGACGAGCAGGGTGTGGGGAGGGCGCGTTGCGAAGCAAATTTTTGGGTGGGGAGCTGCGCATCGGGGATTGACTGCGCCTTGTAATGGCGTAAGCTCTGACGCGCAAGTGCTCTTTTACTTAAGAGAGACACTGTGAGCTCGGTGGCATCAGTATCTGGTCTAAAAGGTAAGATGGGCAGCCCTAAGAAGGTCGTCTGTCCCGACGAAGAAGTGGACCGTCGGCGAAGGAAGTGGGAAGCAGATCGTGAGCGTGACAACTGGTGTCGAGAATATCCAGAATTCTTCGCGAGGAGTGCCGAAGCTAAAAGCCGAGTAAATTGATTACACCGTCGCTGCACAGCGATTAGGCGTGCGGTAGTGGAGGGCTCCGGCCAGAGCGTAACAAATATTTCGCAATGCGCGCGTCATGATTGTTCAACTAATGCAGCGCCAATGCGAAATATACTGAACTACAAGAAAGTTCAAGTAACTAGGCGCTATATTTGTGCGCTATATTTGTAAGTATATATATAAAAGTAACCGTTACTACGTGTTATAAAAAAATAACAGGTAAATGCCACTGTGCATCACACGAAACTTGAAGTGTCACGAGGTGTAAGGCGCCGTCACTGCACAGCGATTAGTCGTGCGGTATTGGAGGGCTCCGGATTAATTTTGACCCCCTGGGGATATTTAACGTGCAGCAGAAATCACGAACACATCGGCTTTCTTGCTTTTGACCTGTATCAGATTAAGCGGCCGCCGCGGCCGGGAATATAATAGCCGAGTTAAAGCTAGTGAAGACCAGCAGCTCTGCTGTTTCCTCAGTTTTCGCATCTCAATTGCGATGGGGGCAGAATCTTTTAACAGCGAAGCTGTTTAGCAAATCGTAATTTTTCGTATCCGCAGTTAAAAATAACTAAGAAATGCCCAGCATACCTTACTTAGGGAGATTTGCCAAGATTAGCCAAAACGAACATACCCACTTAGGGAGATTGGCAAAGATAGGCAAAAAAAACTGCAGCGTTCGCCGTAATCATGGCCACACTTGCTCGGAACAAGAAAGACACGTAATAGCGTACGCCACGCCAAGGTGATGTCTAAGGGTTATCACTTCCAGAAAAATTCAGGAAGCTCACACTTATAGTAACAATGATGGAGTAAAGGTCATTGCGGCAGCGAAGAAGCAAATCGGCTGCAATGGTGGACATATACCGTCGTGATCACCGTGAACGTTGCGTACAAGTTCGCTACCCGCAAGTCTTCAGCGTTAGTGTGAGCTTCCTTCATTCTTGCCTCTATCACCTCCCTTAGATCTTTGATCGTCTTGTCGAAACATGATTGCAGTATCACTGAAGGCTGAAGCACAGCCACATTACGCACAGTGCATCGATGAATGACTTGAAGGCACCGTTCTTAGCGAACTGCAATGCTCTCTTAAGCCAACCTTCGCGCAGAGACCCATTAGGCTGGTATGACTACGCCCTCAAGTGAAGCGAATGTGAAATTCTGGTATGCTGTCAATACATGCATAGTCTTCGTCGGCCCCCTGTGCCGCGCACTAGAGCCTGATTCGTGAATAGTGATTACCATAGCAGCGCTCATTTAAAATGCCATTGTCTCTACCCGCCAACCCTGCGTGTCCCTCATCTGTGGCGTGAAGATCGACCCACTGTTCTTGTCCGTTTGACTACCTACCTCACGTGGGTCGGACCAGGGTTGCATGTTCCGTACAGGAGCAGCGGGAACGAGGAGCGCCGGCGCACCAGAATCGAGAATGGGCACGCCGCCCGTGAAACCGTCGTTACCTATACCATTGTTTTTATACGGATATGACCGGAAGCACCCTCAGAAACTTATGTACGTCGCCTTGAGCAAGTGCACGAATATCAATCGTTTCTACCTCACCAATAGAAAGGGTAAATCTACATTCTGTCACGGAAAGGACAGCGTTCATCATTACCTGATGGACTAGTTTAGGCGATTTGATTTGCACCATCTCGGTACCATCACCAACACCTGCACTGAACAACTGGCCCAGCCGCATGCATTTGTACTAGCCGCGCTTAGCATACGTTCTCTGTGCAAGCATTTCGTCGATGCTACTCATGACACCGTGCTAGGCAAGGTTAAACTTCTGTGCTTTTAAGAGACGTGTACGGATGCCATTCTTTAAGACCATGGGTATAACACAGTCACCTGCAATAAGAACGTTCACTCTAGGTCCGGTGGCGTCGCCATCTACAGTAAGAACGACTTCGTCGGAAGCGTGGACGTTCACCCGTTACCTGTCATAGGTGAAGCAGTCGTGTCCATGTGCACCGGCGTCTGTGACGTGAGATCGAACAACGGCGCGGCGATTCCGACTGCGTACATCTCTCCTTCTACGCGCAAGAAAGAGATTGAACGAATATGGTGGATGTCTTTGGTAAGATTAGGCCTGCCGACAATACCTCCATCGTCATCGTCGGAGATTTTAATGTCTAAGTCAGCAGACCCGACAGGGCGTGGGTACGATTACTTTCACGTTGGAGCGCTTTGGCCTCAAGTGCTTCACCGATGCAACCGTGCCCATCACTCGTCACCTGTCACTCGTCACCATCACTCGTCATCGACCTAACCTTCGAGAAGAACTCTGACGCAGTGGAAATGCAACTACTTGCCGTCTACCATGGCGATCGCAATGCAGTTATTGCAATGGTCACGAAATAAATTATGACAACTGGGATCTTTGAGAAAATGTCGTATTAACGGTCAAATAATCAACTTAGCCAAATTCACCATAGCCAATTCCCAGTATAGTCAAACCCAAACACAAACAAATCCCACCACAGCACCAGCTTCGCTCGACTTCCCTTTTCACTTGTGGGAAGGGCTCCCGTGTTTATGTTAGTAAAGACGAAGAAGGGCATATCTGTCCGGGGCGCCTTTTAGTTCACGAGCTCGAACGTAGGTTTGGGTGACATGCAGGTCTTCTTGAAGTTCGTCGTGTCTTGTTGAGCCCTGGGGCTACCGGTGGGGATGCGCAAGTTCATGTCGTTGGCATAATATGCGTGGCATAAGTAGCGGATTGTAGCGAGGACCAGGGACAGGTGATTTATGCCTAGAAGGAATAGCAGTCGTGAAACAACGGATCCTTGGGTAGCTCCTCTGGGCGCCATTGGAAATGTGCCAGAGTGGAGATGCCCGACGCCTACCGTAGCTGTGCGGTTGTTTTTGGAAGCAAGCGATGTAGGAGAAAGTCAATTCGCTGCAGCTGTAAGTAGCGAGAACTTGCAAAATGGCCTGATAGGCGATGTCACCAAAGTCAGTTTATATTACGCTGTTTAATAAAGACAGAAAAACGAAAATTGCGGTAAAAGTTTCTATTGTGACAAATTATTTGATTCTTTTGTTTTTGGAAAGATTGTCTGCATTATTTACACCTGGGTGCGTAATACTTCGTATTAATTCTGTACTCTCATAACTCCGTATATACGGAATGTTTCTGTCTGACCAACTCTCCGTCCCTGTCACCTCACTCCCTCTCACACACTCAACCACCTGCAGCCGCTTTTGAAATCTGAGAACGAAAAATATTTTCCATTCCGCAATCAGTCCAACACGTCGTCGATGAGTCCAAGTATGTACATGTCTCGTTTTTTTACACGATTCGCCTCCCCGTAATGGACGCAAACAACGCAAGGTTTTATCTTTCTTTTCTGTTGACTTCTTTCACACCCCTGGCCTCTTTGCTAATTTCTCTCGTACCCCCTCTGTCTTGAAATCCAAGCGTACGGAGGGGTAGAACATTTTGTCTTTCTGCCAGTTACCGTGCGTGTGTCACTTGAAAGTGAAGTGCGGCGTCATCTCTTTCCGAGTGCACCCATTTATGTCTCCGAACGCACCCCAGATGCGAAGACGATGCTACTAGGGAGCTTTACTAAGATGTTAGAGGGGATAAGTCACTCCCGCCGTATAGCAACAGCGGCTATGTGTGCCGGCTCGGAGAAGAAGAGAAAGAGGCTGGCTCAGTTGTGCAATACCCCTTCACCACTTCTGTGCATTTTGTAACGAATTAGAGAAAGCTGAACATTTTTCCTCTCCTGCCGACGGTACTCCTGCATACAAAAAAGATACTTGGAAAACAGGTTTAACCAATTGGCCCACCCACTGTCTGTTCCTCTAACCTTATCGTTCGGGGCGAATGCACTGGGGTTTAGCCGCGCAGATCTTCGCTCCGCCGTACACTTATTCATCTCGGAATCTTGCCGTCTCCCGTGCTAGCCTCAGGCCATGCCGGGCTTCCCTCAAAAAGACTCCAGCGTGTATGATCACTGCTATCAGTGCCATCCCGCCCACTGGCTCGCTTCACCAACTTCCCTTCTTGTTTTATTTCTCTACATACTTTTCATGTTTTCTGACCTTATTTTTTTGAAGTTTTGATTTTATTTTGGTTTCAACACTTCCTGGTGCTACGTCTGGTTTGGGCAGTGTTTTTTTATATTTCCCCTCAACATCTAGTTTAATTTTATTTCTTAAATGTGTTTTTTTTTAATTACTATATAATTTCTCTGGGTAAGCGCCCCTCTCCTGGCCAATCCCCCGAGTGGGTATGAGCCATATCTTCTGGCACCACCACCACCACCGCCTGATGGCGGTGTCTCCACTAGGATTACCTGTATTTGAGTTCTCGTTTTCTCTTTGAAATAACTTCTCCCCTCTCCTTAACCCTGAAACATCTTCCTTCACTGGCAGTAAAATATCTTGCGTGGTGGAGGTGGAGTAAAAGCCGTACTTGGTATTTGGTACAAACGCATTGTGTTCTACGTAGACAACAGAGATTGGAGCAGCTGCTCAATTAGAATGCCGACCACAAGATCAGAGGAAAAGAGCACAGATTTATTAGGACGAGACAGGTTTCTGGGGGTTCGGAATGAATTTAATGTCTAAATGGGGTAACTGTAAAGGAGCATGCGAGGTACCCTATGTCATAGATATATTGGAGGAGGTGTTCAAGAGTCAATGCCTCCTTTGTCATGAAGACGTGTCTTTGTGCGAACTAAACTCAAAAGCTTCAACGATCCCTCCAGTGAATTGGCAGGTATTTTTAGAAACTACGAAGCAGTTTCGAAAGTCGGGAAAACAGCCGAAACCATGCGGTATATGGCAAGATGCTTCTTGTTCATATTTTCTTAGTTGTAGCACTACTCACTAAATGTGTCATTGAGTCAATGTGTGGTCCGACACGTCCACTCGATACCGCAAGATAAGAGAATGAAGTACGCAAAGCCTATAAAGCCTATGTTTGTCAGTAGAAGTTAACAATGAAAAGAATGCTTGCGCATTAATAATAGTCATTATCGTATCCCTTCTTGTGCACTATATAAACTTGAAATTTATTCCTTTTTAAGCGCGTACGGCATATTAATTCATCGTCTGTTTCTTTTTGTCGTGATTTTGTTCTGACTGGAAAGCTGGGAGAATCAAATATAACACAGCTTTCAGCAATTATGTCCAGCAGAAAAATTTTTACATTGACTATTACTCGTGCCTTAAAATTTGTTTTTCTCTTTAGTGTTTGTAAAGGGCAAAACTATTGATGGTGCGTATCATGGCAGCATTTTCCTTGGGCGCTGCAAATGCAGCATCTCAAGCAACGTTCATTTTGTTGTTTTCCTCGGACGTGCCACACATGTGTTTCCTGCATACGCTCCAGGCAACATGCAGCCGGTCGCTGTAACTTGCTTTATGCAGCCACTGTTTGGCCTTTTACCTATTAGTCATCAAGAGACACACCTAAATCATCCAAAGACCGATTGAGTTTTAAGATCCTGGGAGTATTGATTGGAAATGAAGCCAGAGAACTCTCCTGCGACAAAAGCCGTGAAATTGGCCGGAGGCAAATCTTATGGCCAAATATAATACGTGGAAGAAGGGTGGTATAATTAATACAATCATGACGGTTGACGACGGCCGAGAAGAAGGCACATGTAGGTATACAATTTTCATTGGTACTATTTATAGGCACAAGTAAAGTCTGGATTACCCGGCGTAGTTTCAAAGGTCGACAATGTAAGTGATACAAGAAAGGAACCTAAGGACTTCAAGAACACACATTCCCAAGAGTCACAAATCAGGTTCGTTTTGCAGAACCGCAACGCCCACAAACTATTAGAATCGCGTTTCTTGTCTCCTCTCCTCTGACTGCGCGAATCTCCCATTGTGCGAGCGAGGAACAAAACGTGCGTTTGAGAAACCTTTACTTTCGTTTGGTCCCTGCAAGACTCAAAAGAAAATATTTTGAACAATATTGGCTTGATCATTGACATAGCAGACATTGTCTTGTTCATTAGGACAACATAAATGAACTCTTAACCATTATGAACAAAAAACACAAGAATTCAATTGTGTAATTGAGACATGCAGGCATGCTAGATGACTCGTCATGCCTCGTTGGACCCGCCCCTTGTTCACTAATATTCATAAGTGCATGTTGCAACAGATTGCACGCTGGCGACAAAGCAGCCACAGGAAAAGAGCGCCTGGCACACGCCTGTCGGTTTATTTCGTTTCCGATCGCGAGAAGATAGAACGATCCCTTCTCGACAAGTTGCCAGAGCAACGGTGAAGAACGAGCTCTTGCGGCTAGTTGTCAGCACAAACATTGACAGATGTGTGGTACAGTTACGTCACGTACAAGTGGTGGCTTATTCCTACTGTAAGCGATGATTCAAGCACACGCCAAATAAGGCGCACAGTTCCGCATGCGTTCGTCTTGAATCCTCTCCGGATCTTTTTCCTCGGGCTGTAATCAATCACGTGTATGTTGCGCACTCACATGTAAGCCAAAGGAGCAGTCAGCCTTAGTTTCGAATTGCTTCAGCATAGGCATGCAACAATTCTTTCGTGGACTGGCTCTTTGAGACCGGAAATATCACGTGACTCGCACCGTCGCATGTGGCGCCCCTTCAGCATAAAAAGAGACCCAAATCTTTGCAGTCGTATGTGCAGTTCCTTAGGCACTGTGCTGTCCCTTCCTCGAGTCAACCTGTCAGACCGGTACGTACAGCTCTGGATGATCTAATCCTAATGAGAACTAATTACGCACATTTTCGCTTTTCTATTCTGTGTTGTAAGAACGACATCTACCATTAACTCATATTACATATTTTTATGCCATGATGTGTTAAAAATAATCTGTGGACTAGTGATAAAGGTATTTCTTGTGGTTAATACCCCAACCTAAGACAATTACTCGTGCAAGCGGAGGTTCAGTACTACTAATTAACGCAAATAATTACACCTCGACGAACGCTTCAAGGAAAACAGAATAATTCGAGATGCTGCAGTAGAGAACATTTGAAATGCGTCCACTACCGTGCGACTTTTTTTCCAGACTAAGAACCGTCTGATTACATGCAAGATATGGTATGGAATATTTCAGGAGGAAACATTCTGCTACATGTCGGAGCCCTTAACTTAGTGTTATGCATGATTTTCTGAAATAGCTACGCGTCTGCGTGCATTCGATGATTACGATGACTCCAATATAGACAGGTGCATAGAAAAGCTGGAGATTAGAGTTATATATAAACAAATTACCATACTATCGGTATCTCCTTTCGTAAATTGTCTGAGCAAAAGGGGTGTTACTACACCACCCTCTCAGCCCTGGTAACACCCGTAGCCTTCACGGGACATGGAGTTTCACATTGATGATCTGTGCTCTCTTAAACGGTGTTAATCAAAGCCTATGAATAATTTTATCCTGATGGGTTTTTTTCGCCATGTAGCTAATCTGAGACCCACAAGATAAAAGTGTTTACAACCACACCACCACGCAGAAAGCACAACCTAATGATGAACATCTTGGGGACCCTCTCGCTTTGCCTGTTCGGTAAGCTATGCGTGCTATTTACTGGCATAATTATTGCCGCTGCTTTCCACATGCCTCATCGGTGCATTTCTATATAATTTTGCCAAATTCTGGGAAACGACACAATAAAAACACGTCACACAACAAGTAATTCTACTTTATAGTAACAGTGTAATTGTCCTAACTTGTGTAACTGATTGTTGCCTTACTGTGTAAGTATTAGTTTATGTCCTTTGAGAGTAATAGCCTGCTGGTCGTATAACTTCTACTGCTCTGGAGCTAAAAAGCAGTGCGATACCTAAGAAGCAGATAAAGGCAGGGCTTCTTGTAATTTCGCGACTGTAACACACATGGTTACCGCTTCCAACACACACTTATCCGCGCTCAGCGAACATGCCCAGCATTCGCTTTCTTCGGCGGGCCCATTTTGAAAAGAACCGAAAATAGCGGTCACGGGCGTTAACATAACGGAAATCGTTTATTCCTCATTCCATCAAGATGCCACTAACAGATAGTTGTAGGCCAGACATTACTGTCGGTGAGTCACTGAGCAGCACTGCAGAGGAAAAGTTGATTCTGCTTAACAGGAATAGCAAAGGGAAGAACCGCCAAATGCGGGCACAGTTTTGGCTCAGTGGCCGAGAGACACATCCAGGCTGTCGTGACGTCCGTGAAGAACCCGAGTAAAGTTCTAAAAAACGCCACGTCTTGTTCGACATCCGGCCAGGACTCGCCGCACGCAGCGAAGCGACGGTCAGGGTGCGTTCTTCTAGCCGCGTTTGCCGAGCAACATCACAGTGAGACAGCGTTGTTGGGAAAGAACTATCCATGAATCATAAAATTCCTCTGGTTGCGCGTTTAGTAACAGCCTGCATGTGGGAACGTTCCCCGTACAAAGCTTGCCTCAAATTGTCGTGGTCCCACGCAATAACTACCGACAACAACAAACATTTCTTAAATGAAACCAATATAAACCACCAATAAAGATAACAAAGTCAATAAAGTCAATAAATTTTAACAGCGATTTTCTGGCGGGACGTCTGGCTGCGTACTATTGAAATTTTGGTGGGGGATCGATTTTTAGCTGACAATTTGCATCCTGGAGATTTTTAGTCAAAGTTATACATTCAATATTCGACTCTAACTCCGAATTGGGGTACTGCTACTCAGAAATTTTGGATTGAATGTTTGATTTGAAGTCAAATTCTTTGTTCGGTCATGTGTACTAAAAACGCTCGCAGTTTAAAGGAGTGCGGACACGAAATTTTCGCGTTAAGTTTTTTTTTGCTGCTATGGGTGCCTACAAGCCCACTATCCATAGAATGGCACATTAGATGCCGATAGCAGCGTAAATAATTATTTTCGTCCTCGTCTATTTGAATAAGTTTCGGTTTCAACTCAGGGAACACCGAGTCAGTGAACACCGAGCCTCAGTGAACCGAGGCGGCCGCCGTGACAGTAGGATGTTCGTGACGTCACCTGTTCCGTTACACCAACGGCTTGTGGACGCGAGAGCGCTCACCCTCGCTCGCGCGCCCAGACCAACCGTGGTCTCCACCATCTCCACGCGCCGAGTAGCATGACGTCAGTCCCAAAACCGTGACGTGATACACACGGCGGAACATTGCGCGCCAACTCCAACCAGCCCTGATAGCCACGTCACGGGGGCCCTCACGTCGGCACTTTCAGACCAGGAGGAGTAGATGGCGTCATGCTGATGCCAATTGCGAAACGGTATCCCTTCTGAGCATTCTCGTGCGCGCAATGATTATAAGGGATTTAAAATATGTTATACTGAACGGTTACTGTTGAAGCTTGCTGGGAGATATCTTCATATACAAACGAAGCATTTTACATTGTTGTCCCAGCTTTGACATCTCGTGTCAGTACTCCTTTAAAGCAACCGTAAAAAATGTCCAGTGGGAGTACACAAACTACACATGAGGGACAGTATGGGTATACCAGAAGGACATTTAAAATTATATTTATAATGATTATGGTGATGTTAACTAATATTGTGAGAATGATGATAGAGATCAATTAAAAATACAAATCAACCGCTTAGTCATACCTTGTACTAAAAGAAAACCTTGCCATGCGGTTTTTGGATCTAAGGTAAAAAAATTAAGCGACGCTCAGATGTAGACTCGATCACGTGTGCAAATAAGTGCAAGTAAGGCTCACTTGGTTCACTGGATTCGTTATGCTGGCTCACATTAAGCTGCTCATCTGATTCAGCTGCATTCTTACTTGTAACGCGTTGTCTAAAGTGCCATCGGACGCCACTTCCGATCAGCGCTGCAGGCATGGCCATAGTGCCGTCCGAAATCATTCGAACATTTAGGACTACGCTAACACCGCCACAAGCATCTGTTGTTCTGGTACAGGGTTTGCAATAAAGGAAAAAAAGTCGCTCTGGTATCGAGGTTCCATCATAGCTTCTTTAAGGCTAGGACAGTGGTTCGCGACCCGCTCTTGCCTCGGTTATATTTTCTTCACCTTTAAATTGAAATATAATTTTCATGCCTTAGGTTGGTTTTTGGTTGTTTTAAATTATTGCTTTGTGGTCGTTAGGTCATCTTGTGTCAGTTTTGCGTTAGGTTACCTCACTTTTCATTAAATGGAGCGATGTAGTACCAGACGCGGCAGTTTTGTTGCGAAACACTAGCGGACGTGGATATAGTGGACTGCCGTCGGAAGGCACCGTCGGAAGTACCGTCGGAAGGCACTCTAGACACAGCCTACTTATAAATTGCCCGATTGATTGATTGATTGATTGATTGATTGATTGATTGATTGATTGATTGATTGATTGATTGATTGATTGATTGATTGATTGATTGATTGATTGATTGATTGATTGATTTCTTTAACTGAGACTGGAAGGATTGATTTCATAGCCCTTCATAAAAGGTTCTCAAGTTACTCGGCTTCGAGAACGCACGCATATTTCGTGTGGTTGGCCCACCTAATGCTTTTGTACTAGACGTCGGTTCGCAAGCTTTCAGGGGAATACGACTCTGCTTGCTGAGCAGGTAGGCTAAATAGGGGGTCATAAGATATGCATTCGAAAATTATTCCCCTAAGCTTAAACCTATGCTTACCGTAGTACTCGAATGAAATACCTTAAACCTTGCATCCCTAGTCACTCAGGGTAGCGATGCGTTGAATGCCCTTTAAAGCAGATTCGCACTGGTTTTAAGTGATTATAGGGGCACCGGAATGCTATTAAATTTCAGTTGGTGGGTGCAAGCGTTTGTGCGTCTTTCCTTTACAGTTGCCGTAACTGGAGCAACTGAACCAGAAACTCAACAAGGCGGAAGAGGGGGGAATCATCTGCCGTCCCCTGGCGGCAACCCACCCGATCTCAGTGGACCGGGGCAGAAGCCTGGTGCAGAATTAGGTGGTGAAGGAAGTCAGTCCACCGATGAAAAAGGCGAGCCTACACCTGGCCCCCGTGAAGAACAAAACGAAGGCCCTTCGGAAAGCAGCGGTATTCTGTCTGGCCCAGCATCATTCCTTAAAAACTTTTTTGGCGATGAAGGCACTGAAGAGAGGGCAGTTTCAGGTCCAGAAGCTGGGGATGAGAACAGCCTCCCCGGTGCCGGAAATGAAGAACAGAAAACAGTGACTGAAAATGAGGGGCCTGAAGAAGAAGCTCCAGGCGTGGGCCACCAAGAAACAGGTGGACAGCACGAACCTGCCGGCACAGGTGTAACCATGACCGCCTAAAATCAGATGGAACTTTTTGCATTTTACGGTGGAAGAGCCAATAATGACGCCCTCAGTTTTGGCACAAAAATTAAGCAAACATGCCTATTTTTTCTTACGAAAGCGTTCATAACCCAGAAACCGTGGTGCTGCCACTGCAGTGTGCGCACGCAGATTTTTGCACCTGATATGACCGACAATGAGTCTCATTCTTAACTACTTTGTTCCACCCGAATAAAGCATTTATTCTGCACAAATATTTAGAGCAAGTTGGTCTGCTCTACTTGACAACGTATAATTTTTGAAATATATTTATATGTATAGACACCTTTTTTTTCTTGTTGGTGAAGTGTTGCTGAGTTATATTATGAAACACTGTTGCATCGCATGGACACATTTGTGTTTGTACCGAGCTTGTTACGCCATTATGCTCCCGCTCTTATGAGGCTCCTCACCCACTGAGAGGGGACTTCGATAGCTTGCATGCGAAGTGCGAGCGTCACTGTTAGCCGGTGAATTTTGAGCACACTCAACTTGGGATAAACTTTGGCAAAGAAAAGTTAGCACCCATCATGCATATAGCACTAGTGTCCAGAGGGAGACCACACCGATGAAGAAATTTTCCAACTGAATAAAAATTATTCCTTCTGCGGGAGTTCTTCGTACCAGTATGGCTCCCTTTAGGATGAATGGGCTTTGCGTGAACGCCAATGTACTACACACTGCAGACGTTAAACCTTCGTAGGTACCACTATAGTTCCGCGGGTACTTGTTCTACGGTATATAACTAAGCGAAAGCATAAAATACATGAATGGCAGCCCAGCAATGTTGCTGACCTCAAAACCAAACGAGGCGCGTCCTGTATGTGGCACCCGTTCATAACGCTGATGCAAAGAGTAGAGGAGAGTGCATTGTCCTTCCATGGCATTGCAGATACACATGCTTGTCTGTACGAAGTACACAGGACTCCGCATATCCCAGTACAGGATCAAGTACAGTCCAGTGCTCACTGTCGCGCAGATGTTAGCGTTCTCCCCGCACTTGTATTTGTGATGCGCTGATGCGCTGATGCGCAGTGACCGCGATATGCGGGTTTGTATGAGGGAAATATGTGTACTATTGACGAAACAAAAGAATATTAAAACGATAACGTTATTAGGCTCATTTTTCGTTTCCCCCGTGGTTCCTAGCCGTCCGCTATCACCCGTGCTCATCAGGCGTCCACGGAAATACGTCACCGCTGCCACCCGGAAGTTACGACTGAGGCTGAAAGATTCGGGGGCTCCGCTGAACCTGCGATGTGGCACGGCGGCAACATAAGCTTGGAAACGAGGACAATGATGCAACGTCGGATACGAAAGAAAGGACACGCGTTTTCACCGGGTGCCGCACCTGCGCGGTGAAGCTTGTTCTATGCTTGTTCTTCGGTGGTAGCATGCTCTGCAGACATGGTCTCCAGCCGATGCCCGCACTTACGTCTCACACCAAAGCGTGTTTCCAACAGAAGATCAAAAATGTAAACCTCCTGTAATTCATCCCCTGAGGCTACTCGTGAGCTACGAGGCATGTCGTAGTGGAAGCCTCCTTAAGGATTTTGACCACTTTAGGATCTTTAACGTGCGCCGAAGTCTCAACACGCAGGAGTTTTTGTTTTCTGTTTCATCAGAAAAACGACCGACGCAGCCGGAAATTTAACGAGCGGTCTTGGGTTCAGCAGCGCAACGCCTTACCCACTGAGCCACCCCGGTGTGATTTCCACCGCGACTTGCGGTGGCACCAACAGTGGGTGACCTAACTAGAACAAGGAACAAATAATTAACGCCGGTATCTCAGAAATCAAGGAGTAGAATATAGGCTGAAAATCACTAAAATGAAGCCCACTTATATAGCGTCAAATCCCGAAAGTTTTCAAATTCTTTTTCAATATTCCTACGGGTTATGCCTGCGCTGAAAGCTCGGTAAACGACAGATGGCACCACGCGGCAGTTAAAAATCACCCTAAAGAAAGGTACGAATATTCTCCCAGAGAACAGCCACGTACGAATGCCCGGCAGGGTTCTAGACAAGCGGTTAGTTCCCAACTCACAATCGTCGAAAACAGAAAATATTTACCAAGTATTGCCCACAAGCAAAACGTCCAAACAAGAAAAGAGCAAGAAAAAAAGAAAAAAAAACAATAAGACTCGTGCAACCACTGATCATGACCAGAATATTGCAGAGCCTGCCGTACCACAAAATTACCCGCCCCAAAGTAAGTGAAAGAAACACTATCATTAGGACAGCATATTAGGCAGTTCTCACCCTCGCAATTTTGACCATGAGACGAACTAACAAACGTTGGAGCAACAGGGTAACAGAATGAACATGCATAGACGGGTTTAGAAGAAGGGTACGGCCATTTACTTGATGGAGGGATGAAATAACAGTAATCAGAGCAAAGAATGGACTCGGGAAGCACAGGACAACAGTGGGTGAAGGTCAATAGGAGAGGCCTTCAGGCTGCACTCGTCCTAAATAGGATGTTGGAGATAATGACGATGAATAGGACCTCAACTTGTGTCTTTCTAACGCATTCCAAGAAATCAGAGAAACAATGCACTCCCCTAGCACCTATAAAGCGGATGTAAAACAAAATCGGGATGGGCCATCATACCTCGTTTGAAAAGAAAGAGGCATCTCCAAACAGAACAGAAAAGACAGGCACTTCCACCCCCTTGAAAGGAAATCACTGCACGCCATGATAGACATAGCACCGATCCAGCGACGCCGCATAAGAAGTATCCTGTACCAAAAATATGGATACAATTCTACACAAGAACCGGCGGTATGGCAGGCTCCAGTTCATTTGGGGAAAGTTCATTCGAGAAAATATCGTGAGACCACACTATACACCGCCTCCGCGATGAGCGAAAGCACAAGGCCCCAATTGTCTTAGTTGACTACTCTGCCAATCTTTGTGACTGCGCGACCTTCCAACATACATGAACGAAAGAAGTGGAAGTTGAAGCCATCCTCTTGGCAATCCTAATAGCGGAAGTATCAAATAAAAGCATAACATCATCACTACCAACTCGCCCAACAGTACACTTTGTTAAGATATTATACTGTTTTCTGAAGGCAGAATACCAAGCGCTTCGGTAATATATCCCATCCATAATGCAGAAAGTTAACAACGTCACCTGGACAGCCGGATCAAATGGTGCGAAAGCGAACGAGGCACTATGCACGAGGCACACGAACTCACGTACCGTGCTTCTTGTGACACCGACTACTACACTGCCCTCTTCGAAAAACGTTAAGAACAAATCCTCATGCTATGCCTAGGAACGCAATCTTTCCCCTTGTTACAACGAGGTCTCAATGTCGAAGAATCACAAAATCTGTCTACGAAAAACAGGCACAGTTATCTGAAAATCCATGTGAGTTAAGGTGTTTGGTGGGAGTACTAGACATTAACTTAGAACTCTGCTAAAATAGGGGAAATATCCACCCTTTTGCGCGCTAGCTACCCACGTCCAATGTTATGGCCAGGGAAGAACAACTCAAACATAACATATTGCACTTCTTCCAAGCATGGGAGGGAGGTTTGACCAACTCGTTACCTCAAGATCAGCGCGAGCTGATTGAGGGGTCAAGGAAACGAGCTGCTACTTCTGGTGCCATAGACTCAGGTTCCCACCTTTTGAGCTTCCTGCCATCTCTTTACCCCATTTTCGTAAACCACAACTATTTCTTCCTGAACAAAGATCTCTCTCTCTCTCTCTGTCTTTGATTGGTTGGAAAACGTTTATTCAGAAAAAGGGAGAGTGGAGAGGGGAGAAAGTGTAGGGCGCGGTTGGCGGCCATCCTATTCCGGTAGGCCGCGCAGGGTCGCCGCCGCCTTCGCCCGGTCGAGAGATTAGGGCTTCCTGGTCTTCAAGCTGGCAACTGCGCAACGCGCGCTCCCATCGCTCTACAGAAGGGGGATCGGGTGGTTGGGGGTTGTGGTGTAGGGTCGTGGTGCAGGGTCGTGGTGGGAATGTCGCAGCGTGAGCAGCTGGGTGAATAAGACGTAGGGGAGATGCGGTGGAGGGTGACGTGGTTGTGGTATGTGTGCGTTTGAAGACTTCGCCAGATGAGGGCGTCAGAAACGGAGAGCGAAGGGTGAGGAGAGGGTAAGTGTGTCTGGAGGCCCTGTAGTGGTACAGGATGTCAGTATAGGTTTGTGGGAGGGGGCCGTGGTTGAGGTTGGGGCGGCAGAAATCGTCTGGGAGGGCCCGGGTAAGAAGATCGCGGGCCGTGGCGTGAGCCACTTCGTTCCCTGGGAGGGATGTGTGGTTCGGTGTCCACACGGTGCGGGTAAAATGTAGAGTGCGGCGTTGGGACAGGATGTGGGGTTCCAGGGTGTAAACTCTGCCTTGAGCGTAGCGGTGGCAGGCGGCTTGAGAGTCCGCGAGCACTGTGACAGTTGGAGTCGTAACTTCTCTTGACAATCCGTCCAGAAGACAAGCTGAATGAGAATGGGGAAGATTGATGAATAACACTGACAACACTTTTTCACTTGAACTTTATTACGGTAAGACTTCAACCTTCAATAAAAATTTCTGGATTACTGTCTTGTCCATCATTGATCTGTCAGCGTTGACAATCGCCACGCTGCACCGATGCCCAAAACCATACTGCAGTACCACATCCCAAGCTCTTTACCCTTTCATTGCTGGCCTCAACAACCCAAAAGTTTCGCTTTTACCAACCGTTCTTTCTTCCATGTAAACATTTTATTAGATTGTGATTTGTCCTCGATCATTCAAACACCTTGCGTCCGGAGTTTAGGGACGGTGTTTCAAACTGCACGTATAGGGCCAGGCGGCTAGGCTGTTGTGCCAGTGCTTCCCGGACCTTCAGTAGTCACGTTTCCACACCCTCCCTGACCAGGTCCACCACCATGTGGGCCTCCCCTTGGTCCATCTCCAGGTTTGCCGGCCCCGGCGGAAGACCCGGAACTCTAGGATTGCCAGGAATGATTGGAGGACCGGGCGGGAATCCTGTGCCATTCATCCAAGGGGGTGGTCCTCCGGGTCCACCGCCAGGAAAGCTTCCGTTGCCAGGAATTATTGGAGGACCGGGAGGGGGAATCCTGTGCCATTCATCCGAGGGGGTGGTCCTCCGGGTCCGCCGCCAGGAAAGCTTCCATTGCCACCCATTCCTGGAAGTCCTATTGGGCCAGGAAATGTTCCGTTGGGAGGTCCTCCCGGCCCTGGCCCTGCCGCCCTAACAGTGGCAGCGATACCTGCAAAGAACATAAATAACTGAACCTGTCCCACAACATGTGTGTAAGGGCGCTTAGGCACATTTCAGTTTAGGGTTAATATATTGCACAGTTCGCTTCGTTTACATAACTTAATACACTGGCTGAAGCATGAACGGCCTGCTAAGCTTAGAATATATTTTAATTTGATCTCGTTTATTGAGCTGACGGAACGGAAATGGGAAAGCGGCGTGTGGCAAATGGACAAGAGCGTGATGTCAGTCCGTGGTAAGAAACGAAGGTGACGTAGGCGCGTGCCTCCGCCGTTTGGCATAAACTCGTGACGTCACTTAAGGCGTACCGCGTGCGGCTCTGCGCCTCGGCGACCGGGCAACACGCGGCTGGCAGCGTACACAAACTGATCCGCGAAGGCAGAGAAACATCTGTAACCGCATCCTGCAATAGCACTTTTCCGAAAGCGAAGTTTCACATGCGGGAAAAGATCTGATAATATAGTATAAAATCGCAATATATGTCGCTAACACACGCATTTATTGAAAGTGCTACTCGAATATCCGCCGCTATGCGACTCCTTGCCAGCTCAGGCGCTCAGCTACGCTGGCGGGGTGGTCTTCACAGTATTTTGACGTCCGCACAAAACGTTCAGGCTATGGCGTGGTTTTTTCGTACCCGCCCTCCGGACTCGAAGCAATGCAAACCGATACCGACGATTTTCGGGTTGTTCTATGTAATTATTGTGTGCACAACTACTTGAAGTTCTATTGCAGAAAAGCAATAAAAACGTAAAATTTCTTGTCAGCGCTCTTTTAAACCCAGCCGCTTCCGTCTTCCCCCTCCTACCACGCGGTCTCCAAGAACACGCGAAGAGCTACGCGGCTCGGTTGAGTTCTGGTAATTCTGTACGCTTCCCACGGATATGCAAAGTATGCCCTGTTTATTTCAGAGCTACAGATAGCAGACGCTGAATTGAAAGTATTTACCGGCGAAAACTTGCGACTACTCTAAATCAGAATGCGGAGCTCTCTTCGAAGGTACGGCAGGTCTACCTCCATCCCCAAAGGACCTGTTGCTGAGAGAGCCACTCCGAATCTTAAATCTGTTGCGGACGTTCTACACAGGGCTCCAGCTCGATGCCACGCGCTAAAAGAACTTCAAAAGGTTCTGAGCGGCAAATATTGATATTCGAGATGGAATAAAATCCTAGAGCGTTCTAAGTACAACTACGACCCGCTAACTTCATGGACGCTGAGTATTCTTTCTTTGCACACAACTATCGAGTGGAAGGAGATACAACTTTATGCCGTAAAACATTGTCATGAGCTCGTTTGTCATTGTTTTGGGTCGTTATTTTACTGCTGAATCACTCAAATGTACCCTGAATATGTTAAAATAGCGAGCCTTGTATGTCGCAATTTTATAACGAAAAAAAATTACTTCCCAACACACGAATGTGCCCGCTGTTTCCGTTGCTACTGAAAATTGTGTCCTAAAATATGCTGCTGAATTAAATACGAATGGGGCTGATACATGTCAAAACTAAAGTTTTTGTCACCGATATATACTTTTCAGTGTCAATTAAAGGCTCCGAAAACATTCATTTTTCGTGCCAAATTTTCCGGTCTCCACTTACTCATAAAAAGTATAATGTACCAGGTATAAACTGAGGAGTGGGAATTTGCGGCACTTAGCGTTCTGTACAGGACACTAACGGAATGGCGACAGTGTTTCGCACGTGCTGGGCAGTAAGTCGCAGCTCAAGAATCAAACCCATTTTCTCTTCGTTTTTTTTAATGCAACAAAGGTAATTACTACGTGCCTCAGCGGACTAATGTGATACACTTGCAACAAAAGATCAGGGGAGAATTCTCACATTTGTCTGCCTGACCAACGTTCTAGTTTCTTTTTTCTTGATATGCAATTTATGGGCTATAAACTAATCTCCCTCACTGTACATGAACATAAACGGCATTACTTCTACTTTTCATCAATTTCCACTTCAAACGTTCGTCCGCTGCCAGAAGTCAAGACCAGATTTTTGCGAATCACGGGTTTTTTCACAACAAAAGCACAGCAAAATCGGTGTGTTTTGGCTCTTACCGATTCTAATAACCCTCGGAAGATTACCTTTCCGTTTTGGTAGGTATGCACAGAAAAAAAAAACTACACTCATTACCAAGTTGTAGCTTCGATACGTACGCCTCTAAATTTTTCTCTGTGCAAGCATCAGCGGGAAATGGCCATGATGTATGAGCGTAGTGGCACTGAAGTGACATTCATTAGACAAAAGTGTACTAATTCTTACAGCAAAGGCAGAACAAGCGTCGGCAAGTCAGCTTCATGGTTTCCGCTCTGGCTTTGCCTCGATGTCGTTATTTTCTTGCAAGTTTCTGTTCTGCGTTCACTGAAAAGGTAAAGCATCACAAAAAAGCACAGGTTTGTTTCAGTGTTTATGGATCAACTATCATAGATATTTAATAGTGAGCTTTGAGACGCGTGAAAAAACGAATGGCTTACGCCGCTTCCTCTGACTTGCATACAGTTGTTATGCCACAAGAATGAAAACAGTACCATTGCCTCCACACTTTTGTCCTGTTGAGTCCCGTTATCTCATGTGCACGTTGCCCTTCTTCCCTGACCCATATGATATTCATGAAATAAAAAGCGAACACACAACTGTCTCGCAGAAAATTATGCGTAGTATTTAGTTCAGGTGCGGCAAAATTTGGTTCAATCTCGCCAATTTTGAATTGACACATACATTTTGCAAAACTTATAGAACTCCAAATCAAACTAGGGCGGGTATTCATCAACCAAGTTGCTCGATTCCAAGCCAGTGTCAGTTCAATAAATCGTTTTTTGGAAAGAGTCCATTCATGATTATGAAACAAGGTTTACCGCAGTTACGAAGAGGACGGCAAAAGAGCTGAACGGGCGCTGCAGTATCAACCATCCTCGTCGTAACTGCGCGAAACCATGTTTCGTAATCAATTCTAGTTGCTTCCACCAGCATCGTCGACTTCTCCGCGTCATATTGGCTCTTTTGATGGCTAGTCCGCACTTTTTATAGTGCCGCTTAAAAGCCGATTTTATAATGCCGCCTTATAGTAGCTGTAAGCTGTAGCTGTAGCTGTAGCGGCAAGGTGAAACTGCTCCTGCATATTCTTAATCCCTTATGAAGAAAAAAACCTGCTTCAGGACATTTTTTTCTCGTTTCTTCTCGGGGCCCATGACATTTTAGTACAAATTCCTTAGAAAAAACAGTGTAATTTAACACCACATCTTAAACGAGCTACGAAATCTCAGCACATGAGCGTTTTCGTCCCGCACCTCCATCTGGAGAAACCATCGGCGCTTGCTGCACGGAATGCTTACGTACTACAATTACCCCTTCAAGCGTACGTACATGAACGTCTGCGGTCGATTCCTGCGAGTGCCGGTGAATACAATGGGAAGCTAGTACTTCCCTCAGTTTTTAAACATCCTCAGCCCTCATTTATTGTCCGAAGCCCAGGTACTGCATATTACCACCAGTCACGTGATGCTTCCGTGCCTAAAATAACGAGGTTCCGAGAGTATCTTTGTGCGCACTCAGCACTACGAAGAACCAAAACCATAAAAACAGTCCTGCACGTGCAACTGCGCACAGTACATCTACCATGGATAGGGAACCAAGAGTACGCGTAAACAAGGGAAGCGAAAACGACAAAATGTGTAGAACACGTGCTGCAGGTTATTTATTGCTCTCTGACACTCGTATGTTTGCGCGAGGAGTAAAAGATCACTTCTGCTGAATAGTTTTGTTTTGTAGCTGATTTAGTACCGTCGCCGTGATGATTTACAGTGCACCAAAAATAACAATGAGCACGTTCCATCTTCTTGCAGTGCATGCTACGGAATCCCTCTGAACGGTTCCTGGTTGCTCTGTGTATCTCGCAGTTATGCTACGAACTCCCTCCCCCCTTACAAGGCACCATTCTTTTGACATAGATGTCCAGTTGATACACCTTCGCTTTGAGGCGCTTGTTTTACTGCGGCATGTCACCTTGGATTGGATGTACAATCAACAAAAATGCAACCTAATGTTCGTTGTTTTGCTCAGAGAACAAAGTAAGACAATGAAAACTCCCCAAGAAGATATGAACTGAAAAGCGTAGAGAGAACATGCCGCAGTCGGGCAGGACATGGCGCAATTGTCTGTCTAATTTCTTCCTTGTGTCCACGGCTTCTGAACAATGTTTGTTGTCGTAATGAAAGGTTTATTCCGTGAATGAAGTAAGAAGCACCCCAAGATGCGCAAATCAAATCTATCTCGGAAAAGGCATTTCTTGCTTCATTTTTGGGTCCAGTTCCAGTAAAAAAACGGGTTTATGTACCGTTCCCGAATTCAGCTTCCAGCTCGTCCAGCAAGCCCCACCGTTGCTGGTAAAATGAAGTGGTGGGAAGAAAATCAATACTCAAAAAAAAATAGTTCGATAATGAATGCAATTCACTTCTATTTAAACACGCCCTTCCAACTTTCGCGTCAAAATTGTTTGTTATTGTATCCGCATCCGCTACTCTTGCGCGTGCTTTGTTGCACACATTTCCCCTCCACGACAGAAGTTATGGTAGGTCTTGTTTGTCCCCACTGAGGACAGAACAGAAAAAAGTGATAAACCATTGGTATGCCGCCAGTACCCCGATTCCGGCGCAAGTGTCGCGCTTTGACAAACACGTCCAGCTGCGGACATTCCCGTGGTTTGTGTTAGCGTATTACCATGTGCCTTATGGGTGCGCAGCCAATATCATGAAGCCACGAGAAAAATTAAGAAGAAAATGTGCGCATACACAGAAGCACCAAGCTTATGCGTCACTGTCACATCCGGCTGGAGTTTATGGCGCCGTTTCAGAGTAGAAGTGCTCGCTATCTCTTACTCACAAATATCGTCTATGTAGAACTGCACTACCACGGCTAGTTGTTTCCCGTTTTAAAACACCTGCTCTGAAGATTCCGAATACCACTATGCGTCATGTCTGGCATTGGCGAAGCGTGGTGGAGTTGATGTATGGAGATTCTGTTTTGCGTACCCCAGTCCTCATGCATACACGCACACATGCATGAATGCGTGCATAGCATACCATGCATGCAGACATCATTCATGCATATATGTATGCATTCATGCATACATACATGCATACGTACATCAGACAGAGAAAAAAAAGCTATTTATTAGACGGAAGCAGAGAGGGTCTGTGGCATGTCGCCTACACGCTACTCTGCGGAGATGGGGGAAGAAAGGGATGGAGAAAGTGGACCTTCGATATTTTTAAAAAAGCTCTTTGAAATTGGTTTGGAATTGGAGTGAAGCTCCAAATCAATTCTCGACCTTTTAGCGGCGGAGCACCCAGACCAGTGGTGACAGCTAAAAAAAATGAAGCGGATCGCGCCATGTGAGCCATAGGTGTATCGCCGGTAATTCCCCGTGACATCACTTATAAGGCGCAGCAGACCTTCATGTACAGTCGCACAGCGTCTTGGCACTTGAAGGCCTAAAATGCCCGCTGCGCCTGTGTGTAGTCATCTTAAGCAATTGTTCGTCCTTGAGCCGATTGTAAAATGATTCCCTGGGTTGCAGGTTCGGGTTCATCGTACCGCGAAAAGACGCCTAGGTAATCGTAGCACATAGGGTTTCTTGCCCAGAAGACGGGGATAGTCTTCTGGATACACTGATCTAATGCAGCTAAAGAATCGGGTCCCCTCTAATTTGAAATCTCTTGTGACTGTGTCGAGACTGGCGTTAGAAGGCCAATGAGTAGACCATCTGCAACGGAACCGATGCGTACAGTCTTAAATTTTTGACACGAGCTTGCTAAAATGTGGATCTTGCCACAGTTAAAAAGACCAGCATGGGCACGATGAATGAGATGTACGATAGATTATGACAGATGAGAGGAAGGGAGGATCTTTTACTGCGCCAAAAGTTACATTTCTGACAGAGGCTCGCTTTGAAGGCACCCATGACGTGCTCCTGATCACTAACCTGAATTGTTTCGGCGAATGATTCCTTGCCCACCGCACAATGGGTAGCCGTTGTGCTGCTCGGTGTCTGAAGAAGTCTTCTGTTCCGTGTTGATTGAGCGCCTTGACTTCTCCGGGGATAATTTTGGCTATCACACTAATCTTTTTTACGCCCTTTTTCGCCAAAAAGGGTGTACCATAAGTGGAAAAAGGGTGTTGGGAGCCCATTAGCCTTTTTCTTGAATCTCAACACCTTTTGTGTTTAATAACTTCAAACACCTTGGGTTTCTCCCAGTGGTTTTCAACTTCAAAAAGTGTTTATCAACTTCAACACCCCTTGGTTTTCTTAGGGCTTTGAAAGGGTGTGGAAAAGGTGTTCAGCTGTTCGTTTGAATAAGGCCATGCATACATGTATAATTGCACTGTAAAGAACAACAGATCCCCACATACCCTCCTCTACTCGTAATAAATATTCAAAGTAAAAAAAGGACTGTTCGTCTGCAATGAGCGCTCGTTTCCATATACGGTGTGTAGGCATGCCTCAAGTTTCAGCTTTGGCACGGGAAATATGAATTTGAACATTTAAAACAAAAAACTATAGTTCTGGGCAAAAAAGGGTGTTAAACGACGGCAACACGCTTGGCTTTCTGTGGGGTGTTGAAAAAATGTTCAGTGCAAACAAAGAACAGCGCAGCGGCTGGTCCATCTAGTTTCTTCCGGTGTCGCTAAGTTTTGCTACGTTTTCTAGGCTTTGCGATTGCTCTTGCTAAGGCTAGGATAAGCTCTCAGGGGTGAGGCCAAGTTTAACCGTTTTGCAAGGCTGTTTCCAGCATGTTCCCCACACTGACAGCGTATCCAAGAAAAACACAAGCTAGGTCGACCCCCAACTATGCTGTTTCTCCAGCCTTGCACCCCCCTAGCAAGCTGCGCCAATTCCTTTGCGTTTTACAATCCAAAAAGACTTGTACTTTTTACATGGTGTAGTAAGAGATGCGTATACGCTTGCCACCTTCTGTGATAACACTCGAACACGCTACAAAGCCGGCTTCTCTGGTATAATACTTTATCTGCGGTGGTGCACCCTTTACAGGGGGGCGCCGTTCGTTTCTCTGTCTTTTTTTGCTAACGCCGCCGAACCTAGTTCAAGGTTAAACAGCTTCACTTCTAATAATTATGCCATTTTATGTTGTGCTAAACATCGTAAGGTGCAAAGCGTACTCCGCTTGTAGAAAATGGTCTGCCCACCAGTGTAATCAGGTATGAAATACCTCCAAAGTTGGAGGTCTCTTACACCCTCTTTCTTTGACCCTTTTTCTTTACACCCTTTTTCTTAATTTCCAACAGTCTAATTTGTGGCTTTAGACCCTTTTGGGAACCTGGGTGTTAAATATTGAACACCCTTCTCGAAGGGTTCTGAGATGGCGGGAAATATTTGTCTAGCATTTAATAAAATTTTATGACTTAGTGAACATAATAACTACCTCTCAATTAAAACGTTTTTGCAAATCCGCATGCTGATTTGTATATGCTTAAACTAAATGCATAATCCGAAATGAGTGCTAAAATATCTTATTTTGCGACAAGCCCGCCAGCTATATTGGAGGACTTTCCTCTGCTTTCTATAAAAACATGAAGAGCAGATGTATTTCTAAGTAAGTATGTAGTCGCTGTCCCCATGCATCCAGTTGGTTTTCTTGCTCAATTCATTTAATGGTCAAGTGTGACTTGTGCGTGCAGAATGTGTCTGCATGTGATGCAGTGCTCTCGGCCCATTCAAACCGTCACGCTAGCTCCGCTGCCCACACCCTTATTTCAGGGTGTTGAGCAACCACACACCCTTTTTAGGGTGTTCACACGAACACCCTTCTTCATCTTTACACACCTTTTTAGCCAAAACACCTTTTAAAAGTGTTCTTTTCGGCCAAAATGGGTTGTAAGAAAGTTTAGTGTGTTATACTCTGTTGAGCTTTCGAATGAATTGTTGAACGCAGTCCGGGCCTCGGCAAAGGAACTAGTCAACAATTTTGCCATCACTGGTCCGCACAATTAGAAGGCAACACGACGAAGGCACGTGTTTTCGCTCCTCACCAGACTCTAGGATAGCCTCAAAGTCGAATACGCCAAAGAATGGAAATTGTTCAGTCTGGTGAGGGCTGTCAAATTTGAGAATTTTCCCGCATTAGGGTATAATTTAGGTCGGCTTCTGGTCCCCACAGTAACTAACTTGCATTTCGTACATGCTCTCTGGTAGAGCCCTGCATACAGCGCTTGCAGCCTTTCCGCTGCGAGCTCTTGTCGCAGTCAGTAATCAGGGACAATGTGATCATTGATGAGGAGCAGGTTAACGTGCTTTTATTTTTCCTCCCTAACAATTTTGAGGGGGTACGCAAAGTGCTTCTCCAGATCATAGCCGAATGCGTTGACAGAAGCGTCATTGTCTTTTTCAAAAATTTGCACGTCGCGGGGAAAGGCGACGGGAAATGAAGAGTTCCAATTGCACAGAGCTGCAAAGTAGCTGTAGGATGATGCCCGTAGGCGTTGGTATGTGAGGCCCGGATGCAGACCGGCGAGAACCGAAAACATGAAGCACTTGTCCCGCTCATCATAACGCCGTCGATCGTGTACGTTTAAAAGGCGGCGCTTTTTGCGAAGCCCTTGAGGCAAATCCACGCTGCGCAGCGACCCGCAGAGGACGCAGCCTGCCAACGTAATCTCGCACACTTGATTCCTGGTAGCGCTAGCCCCGAAGCACTGTCCTAATAGTTTCCCAATCGAGCGGATAGCTCTTCGCACGCTCTGGCCATAGCAAATCTTGCTTCACGAAAAGTTCAACTGATCCGACGTGAAAATTTCGAAAGTGATTAATGGCGGTTGTTTCGTCGGCATCTCGAATTTCATTAGGTCTGCGCGCAGATCGATAAAAAAACGGAGCGGTAGACCAACAGTACTCGAATCTGGCTTCCATTGCAGCCCTGTGCGTCTCAAGGAGTGTGGACAACATCGAATGCTTCGCATCGTTGTCGGTGAGAGCTAGCATGTAGCGTGCAGGATAGTTTTGAAAAGCGGTTCTGAATAGGTAGAAAGGGCTGCAGCTTAAAAGGCTTAGACATTGTGCTCACGTTAAAGTGACCCTCCAAAGCGACAACACCGTAAAGTGCGTTCGCAGCTGCTTTTCTTCACAAACGGGCACCTAACCATTTTTTCCTTCCGAAGAGATGTATTTACAAAATCGATATAGATACAGATTTCACAAAAGGACACAGCAGAATAGTAGAACAGGCAAAAATTACACTATACTAAACAGTAATAAGCTAAAAAATGGTTACACTCTTAGTCAATTCCTGGTTATACGACCCGCATGCAGGCGGGCCGCCGCGTCATTTTAAAGCCGCTTATAAAGCGGCGGTTCAGGCGGCCTCGAGCGCAAGCGGCCCGCCAAACACGCGGCCCACCGAACACGCGGCCCGGCGTTTAAGCGGCCGTATTGAGGGCCGCCTAACCAGCGGGCCACCTAAACACCGGGCCGTGTGTTCGGCAGGCCACTGGCCGTAATTTTTCTACGCGGCCCGTTATGCTAATGATTCCCGCTTACGAAGCGGCCCCCAAATCATACGGCCCCTCAAAATAAGCGGCCTTGTTGCTTTTCACCAAAAAAAAAAGGAAAAAAACTGGCACTCGGCCAGAATTGAGTACATCCGTTTTTTTTTTTTTTTCGCTCGCATTGACAGGCCAACGCCAGCACCCGTGACGAATGCTCTAACACATGTTACATCATACGAGACACACAAAGTGCACATAGGCACATACACGCAAACCCTACGGATAAACGAACCTGGGTCTACTACAACACATCAAGAGGCGGATATCATAACCACTGCGCCACGACCCACGGGTTGCTGGGGGACTGCAAACATGGGCTTATAAGTATTCTGCATGCTGTTGCGCGTCAAGCAGGAGTCTTAAATAACACATTCGGCGGCGAGTGGCTTTCTTTAGACCACCGTTTTTAATCACTCTACCAAACAGGCATAATACTACGGTTTGGGGGCTTTCAGTACATTGGTACGAGCGGAAACCTTTTGTCATGTTGTGTGCCGTTTCAACAGTATGATGCGCCGTGCGGTGAATTATTCCATCGATGCAAACGGAATTGATAACAGTTCTTCTGCCTTGTTACCAAAAGTATACTTGGACATTGGCGGAAAGTGCCCTCTATGACAATGCTTGCAAATAACTAGCACGTAAGGCACACTGTTGTACTGAAAATAAGAGCTGTCTCGTCACGAGTGGCAAGTATACCAAGCATGAAATGGTGTACTGAATTTTTCTGCTCGTCGTAGCTCTCTGATGGTGCGGTTACATGCCTTCACCTTTATTTTTGTAATAGGGGGCGGTAGTAAATTACGTCTCTGGTAATGCAATGAACCAATAAAAATTACTCACTATATAACATAGTGTCGCGACGCCTGCAGAATTGCTCCGTCGCCTGCAGAATTGGTGATCGCGAGCACACAAAGAATATCTTAGCGTTTTCTCGCGCAGACCGGATAGGCGCTCGGCCGTTGTAACTTGTAACGCCCTTCATTTCAAGAAAAAATGCAGGTTTCCACAGAAGTTCCACCTAATCGTTATAAT
>JABSTR010000678.1:0-35582 GCA_013339765.2 Haemaphysalis longicornis | reverse complement strand
CATTAACACGGCCTCAGTTTAGAGAAGAAGTAAATATCGCGTAATTTATTGCGTGTACCTTGTTGCTCGCATATGGGCAGGCTGTGTCCTACGACTCGCTGGATTTTTTTACTTTCTTTCCACAATACATTCTGAAAAAGCCGAGCCACAGTTCGTGGATAATCTTGTGCCAAAAGGAGCTGATCAGTTTTTTTTAATTGCTGATGTTAAAGCAAAGCACATAGCACGCCCGCCGTACAAAAAAATAGTGTTCAAGGTCAAAAAAGTGACGTTTATGTACTGCGAGCGTTAGTAAATTATTTCGCAATATCACTCGCGATAAAATACTTACGTAACCGCCCCCACACACCACTATTACAAAAAACATTCTTTTCAAAGTCGCTAAAAGTTGACCTAACTAAAGCTCACGTGTAAAGCCCGTTTCAAGGTTCGCATTTACATCTCTGTGCTAGCTAAAATTGAGAAATTCCATGTTGCCTTCTGAATGCAAATAAGAAATTTCGCAAGCTCTAATAAAAAAATGAGGGACAGTCAATTCCTGTTACCGTTTTAGAGAATCCGAAAATTGCGATTATGCATAATTTACGAATAAAAGCCATAGAAACTGCTTGCGTCACTGAATATTTCTGTTTTTTATTCGATGTTCAAAGTTATACTCGGGAACGACCCAGCTTGGGCAAGAACCGAGGCGTACAGGTTTATTGCCCTTATTTTGGCCCTTTAGTGATTCCGGTGGGTCGCCGCTTTTTCGGTGTATTGATGAAACCTTAGGGCCGCGTTCATGCATCACACCAAACTTTGAAGGAACAGAACAAGAGCCACCACACTTGTCTGCGGCTTTCGAGCACACATACGGCTAGAAACAAGGCACCAAGGCACCCACAGGGTGCATTCGCCCAGATATCGCTCAGGGGAGAATGCAGACTTCCTGCGCGACGCTTTCGCCACTTATAGGTCGATGTCGCGGAGAATAGCTGCAACCAGAGTACCGTTGTCGAAACCAGCTAGGTACCCAACCTCAACGCCCCTGTATTTATCAGCGCTTCAACAGGTTAAGGTTACACAAGATCAAACGAGTTTTCCACTGCCGAAACCAGCCTCAGACCCACCTTGAATGAAAATTTTCCGCCAACGTTCACACAGTCTCAGTGCAACGAAATCTGTGCTACGAAAACAGACTCTCCCCGAGAATTTCTATCACAAGATGGCATCAAACCAAAAAGGCCGCTGTGAACAACTTCTCCGGTGAAGAGTGCGTTTGTGAGGAATGGGCTGTTGTTTTTATTTTCTTTGCCTTGGGCGACCTCCAACCTGTGTTGGCATGGCCGTCGGCAGGGGGATGCGAAAAGGGCACTTGCCCCCCCCCCCCCCCCCCTCTTGCAGGTAGCACAGAGCTGTTCGGCCTAACTCAAGCCGGTGCAGTTTGGCCACTGATTTTCTACCGGCCTTTTTCCGGCAGACGTCTTCGGCCCGTGTCCAAATATGGGCCTTTTGGCAGTATACGGCCGTACTCGCATGGCTATCCAACGGCCTGTCTCCGTCGGCAAGACTCCACCCGCAGGGCTCCGGCCATTCGACAGCCACCCCTGTAGGGTCGAAATACGGCCTCCGGAGGTCCGCCGAGATGCGGTCATCGGACTCCAGACGGACTACAGCTGCCGGAAGTTCGGCCACGCTGCGGGCACTGGAGTTCAGCCACTTAACGTTAACACTATGAAGGGCCGGTGGACGACCACTGCGTGCAGCGAAAGCAAATCACTCAATCGCAGTGTCCAGCAGCACAAACCCACCATTTTGGTTCAACTACACCCACATCAAAGTGAGGCCACTCGCCGGCCACCCTTCAGCAGACCCCTGCTTATTGATCAGACTCAGTTGAAAGCAAAATACATTTATTAAAGACTGCTCACAACTTGTCGTTCCTATAATTTATGTGCCTCTTTTACTGTCGGATGGAGAAAATATTCATTTTTTGCTATAGCTGAAACAGTTACAGTGGACAGGTCCTGATATCTTCTGTGTGGCCCAGCTGTAACAAACAAGGAAAGGGGGGGAGGTGAGGGCGCTTACTTGAGTGGGTTGAATATCACAAAAGAAAACGCGCCGCTTTAAACCAATTTCTTTTAGGACAGTCTTCCTGAAGACTTCCACACTCAGACTAAATTAGCAATTTTTACAACAGCTGCCTGACCAGTTTCTAATCATCATCATCAGCCTATCTACGGCCACTGCGGGGGAAAGACCTCTCCCATCAATCTCCAATTATCCCGGTTCTGTGCTACGTACGATCAATTTATCCCCTCAAACTCGTTGATCTCATCTGCCCATCTAAAGCCGCCACGCGTAAAGCCTTTAAAAAAAGGGGTATAAAGCCGTCACTCATGCATTTACGTAGCGTCTTGGTGCGCGACAGAACACTCAGGAATATACCATATACTTGCCTTCACACAAAAAGTATGTCGAGTTTTTGGCCATTTTTCTCAGAGAGACGTTTTTTACAGGATCAACTTTTCTGATAACCATTCACGGAACTGATTATAGGAGGGATCGAACAAGCACCTTCATTTTCAATCTATTTTTGATGTTTTTCATAAGTTACGTGCACACCGCCTATAGTCCAAAATAACCTAATCTTTCTAGAATGCCATACTTGTTTAAAAAAAATTGTAGCCATGTTGTGAATGGAACTCTGCTTCTGGTAGCTGCAGTTCTATCCAACCTTGTGTTTACGCAAGGAAAGCCATAAGACAAGAGTTTCATCATTTGTTTCAAACCGATTTATAGGAATGGTAGTAAGCATACAGCGAATCGTGCATTCTGCAATTGATAAAACATATTCAATATTGAATTGGTCGAATTTGAATGCGCAAGGCTCTCAACCCCTCAGGGGCGAACTTGCACCTCGGCCCTATGTATACACACCTTCCTCCAGCTTCAGAATTTAATATGGCATTTTTCGCACGCCCTTAAAAACAGCGCCAGCCGTGCTTTGCACTCTAACCGTAATAGTGGGCACGTTTTTGGACTTTCAGCAGCGTCAATGGCTGCGTGTTTGCCCTTTTGTCTTGCGGCGATTGAAACTCGGGGAAAACAATATTTGTACCCTGCTATTCCCGTTTGCTAAAGGAGGTCAACAAAGATGCAATTTTCACCTATTCTCTATTTCTTCATTTTTTAATTTATTTATTTACAATCTTTTATTTATTTATTTATTTAATTTATTATTTATTTATTTATTTATTTATTTATTTATTTATTATTTATTTATTTATGTATTTATTTATTTATATTTATTTATTTAGTTTTGATTATTTCTTTATTTATTTTGATACCTGTTTCGTGTTCGCATGCATTACACACACAGAGATACATAAAACTAAGCATCAAATTTGAGACCAAATAACAAAATCATTCTACAAACCACGGTGAAAGTCATCATTTGAAGCAATAGATTAAATCATATGGGGATTATAATGCCCCACTCGTTATAATTGTATTTATCTAAGAAAAAAATGAATTGCGCAAGGCGTCACCTTTAAAGAAAGAGATAATAATTTACTTTAGGACTTTTCCCCCCACTTTGGAATATGAAGAATGGCGCTTGGATACACTTCTGCTCATCGATTTCTGTTCTGAATGATATTATGAAGAAATTTCAAACTGATCTTTCTTCTCCGATCTTTCATGTCTTACCATTTAGTTTTACTTTTGCTTTTCCTCGTGACTATGTTTACGATCCCAATTGCCTAAAACGAATCGCATTCCTCTATTTTGTGTGTTTTTGAGCGTATCGACTAGATCTGTGTACGGATCCCAGGAAACACATGGCGCCTGGTACTGCGACCATTGATTCGTCGCATTTGAGTGAAATGCGATTTTCGTTTAGCCAGGTTAGATGACGTTTGCTCCAATTGTGTTCCAGAAAACCCAAGTGACGGGGGACACACGTCCGCCTTAACTTTTATGTGAATAGCGCTGCGAACGAGCCTAATTCATCTCAAACCACTCGTTAAATAATCGCTTCCTTTTTTCGCGTGAAGTTTGAAGTTTGAAGCTCGTTTATTCACTGGGCGGTTCCAACAGTGGAAAGTCGGGAAGCAAAGCTAAAGGCTACAGCCTGACAGAGGCTCTTGCTTCAACATGGCAATCTAGCATACAGAATCAGTACAAAATTTCAATTTCAGTTGCACACACACAAAAATTCACTCGAAACGTGAGTAGGGTCGAGGAGAGCGGGTGGGATCAAACAGCACATATCTTCACACCTCCGTGCGGGCTCTCTCGTTCACTGTAGAAATGCGGACTTAAATACAAAAACGTTGCGAGACTCCTTTTGTAGCTTCGGATCCAGCACACTGAAGGCCAATTATTGTTACATAACGCAGCTCTTTTGCCGGACACGGTCTTGTATACACGCACCCTAAACATATAATAAAGGCTCGCGCTGAAAAAATACATTTACAGACACCAACCCACTGCTAAATAGCACTAACAGGCATATTAAGTATACATAGAGCATCAATGCTACAGCACTAAACATAACGGAGGTGCATTTACTACAGTAACTCGCTCAGTACATACGTGAAAACATATAATAAATAAAATACCTCTGATGCCACATTTACAGAACCAAAATAGCACTAACAGGCATATTAAGTATAATACAGTATCTACAGTAAAGTATACATTGGGTACAGGGGTAAACATGGGCGGAATATAATGAATAATACCATTTACAACACCCACTCGTCTTCCCCCCCTGAATCCTAAATAGCCTTTTGATCCGACATCATATTAAGAGTATTAGCCAGGAAATCAAAGTTCTGAGAAGAACGTGCCATTTTTTTAATCCCCGAATTTGTTAAACAGCAGTCTGCTACCCCCCCCAATCATAGTTTTCCGGGTCAAGGAGCAGTTTATTTAATGCCGGGTATCTGGAAATCAACCTTATGTTGTCACTCGGACTTGGGGGCCATAATTCGTACAGGAATCTGTGTCCCAAGTGTCCGTTACGGCGGTTAAGCTGGCCAAGCATCTTTTGTACGTGCGCGGGAACGCAGGAGAGTACCGACTCGAGACGCTGGCTGAAAGGTGTATAGTGGTTATAAAGATTATTATTTCTGGACTACAACCGCTGTAGCAATTTGTAATAATACACTTGAGGTCGCTAGCTTTACGCCACTGGCAATGCATACGTGTTTGAAAATAAATCATGTCCGGTTCGTAAATCCTGAATCCTGAATCTTGGCAGCCCCTCTCTCCCGTGATAATTTTCAAAAAATTCTGAGTCTTTCTCTTTCCTTTTTTTGGCCATCTATCCCATTTTCAAAACGCCTCTCTTTTCTTGCCTTCCTAATTATGAGCGGTCGTGGTAAAACGCCCCATATGCCGCGCGGCCAAAGAATCGCCATTATAAAACTTAGAGTAAAATAGGGTATAGTACAGCAAACACATGCCTTTTTCACCAAAGGGGGATAAGAGATGCGATTTTAAAGAGGTAGATAGAATTCGCCAACAGTTTTTCTTAGCTCAGAAAACCCAACACACGTGCAGCCATCCCATTTACGTGTGTATTCCAGGATAGGTCATTTCTAACCACTCGTTAATACTCCTAAGAATTTTTGGGCCGTTCCCTGGCCGTTTTTTAAGCAGCCTCATTTACGCTATACGTATTCAAATGGTATGAACATTTCCTCGTAAGGTAACGTGAACACAGCTTTTAATAATCACGACATTTCTGAATGGGCACACCAAGGTTCTATTACATTCAAATCATGCGTCAGGAATTCAGAATCACGTTCATTCTCTGTAGCCTGTAAGTTACATACTCATTCGAAAATATTTTCAACAAAAATTTGAGGCCAGTAGTAATATCATTTATATATAACACAGACAAAAGAAGGCCCACAACTGATCCCTGGGAAATTATTGAGGTTACAGAAACATATCAAGAACAACCGTTGAGAACGACCGACTGCTGTCTCAGATATAGATACTGGGCTATCCTAAGAAGAACCGATTCATTCAGTTTATAGCAAGTGATTCACTAAGAAGAAGGTCATATCAAAGAACGTCGAACGCTTTTTTGAAGTCCAAGAAAATACAGTCAACTACTTCGCGCTTATATATTCGTAGAGCCAAATCATGCGTGAACGCAACAATCTGCGTTCATCACAAAAAACCTCGACGAAATCCGTGATGCCTAGAATGCGGGAGATTATGTTTAGTAAAATGTGTCATATCTCAAGTGTAGCTGAGGTCACCTTCAAACACCGCAACTAAATTAAAGTTCTGCATTAGTCGTGAACAAGGCTCTGTTGTTATCGCAAAGTTAAAATAACACTTGTTTTTAAACAGGCAGCCATAAAATCAGATCAAGAAACATAGTGCAGGGCACGAAGTTAAGCTTACAAATGCGAGAACTTAGCCTGTTCTAAGCTTAGTATGAACAAAATAATGCAACATTGTTTTTCGCAGTAATATTGTGAGAGAATTGCTGGAAACGTGCCCTTTTGCGCGCCCTTCCCTGTCTTTCGTGGGAACTCCTCGACATGGCGCCGGTTGAGCTCTTGTGGCGTGGCCGCTTGGTCGATGCCCTTCTGGGCCAGTTATTTTCGGTGAACCACGGCCACCTCGGGTCAGACATCTATGCCGGCTCGATGTCTCCAATCGTCTCCATTTCTCAAGAGGGCGATTAGCCTCGACCTTGTTCGTCGACGGTTCCGGCGGGAGAGCCATGGTAGCGCTATGACTGGCGAAGTTTATCTCACCCGACTGTGTGGCACAGTCTTCCTTTGCAATAACTGGAATTCTGATGGCCCAAAAGCCTAACTGGTATTGTCCAGTGAGCTCCTACCCCCTGCCGGTTGAACTAGTACTACTTAATCCTGCTTGACAAACGAAGTTCGCTCATTTAAAGCGTAGAAACAACGAGCGGATAAAAACTGCATCTGCATCGCTCGGCTCACTAATGGCTTCTTTCTCCCCGAAGGAAAAATCGGACCTACATCGGCCGCTCTCCTTCCAAACACCAGTTGCCAGAACTGGATGGGTTCTCGGCGCCTAGACACTCGGGGCCAAGAAAGACGGATAACCTGAGACCTTACGTCGGCTGCGCTCCTCATGAACACCGGTTTCCACATATTCCGCGATCGTTCGCTTGCCGTAATTCGGCAGAAAACCGTGAACAGAATGAAAAACGTACACACTTTGTCAAACTTTTGGGGCCAGCCTTAAGCTTTCACAACCACAAAGAATTCGAAGAATGGGCTTTACTTTTAAATGTAACAAAAACATTTTAAGGCAGTAAGAAAGAAAGGTGTTTGTTTAGCCTTCCTGCATACAAAGTTGCAGCCTCACTCGGGACGTAAGCTAGTGCATTGAATTATTTGCAGCCTCCACATTTCCCGCTTGTCCCAGAAAATTAAGACGAAAACTGTACATTCTGGAGCCGTACGTAGGCCAGTTCCTTTATAACACCGGTTGCCAGAAAAAGACGACTACTCTGCCTCCGGACGCGAGGTTCACAGTAGAAAGAGCGAATGGACTACAGCAGCCCTCCGGCCGGTCGCCCCGCAAGCACGAATTGTCAAAATACGAATATTCTCTGGCCGGAAGCTTGCCGTGCTTGGGCTGAACACCGCTTCCCGAAGATAAAACGGATGCCCTAAGGCCGTACGTCGGCCGTTCTTTTTCTGAACATTGGCCGCCGAAAGTAAACTTAATATCTGGCAGCCGAGTACCTGCCTTTGTGTGTCTGAACACGGGCAGCCGGAGAAATACCGAAGTGCTGGTGGCAAATGCTGGCTGTTAAACGTTTGATCAGTGGCTGCCAGAACCTGGATGCTGGCCGGACATGCCAGAAGGCGGCCATAGGCAGAAAGCGGCCATAGTCTCGGGACACACTTTCTGTGCTGCGTGGGGGGCCCCTCCTTCAAGCCGCACCAGCAGCTGCCCCACTCACTCTTCTTTAATGTTCTTCAGTTCCGAGGATCCACGCATGCTTGGTTTTTTTCCCCGCTGCCATTAGTGACCGGAAACTCTTCGAATGGTGATTGCAACCCCACGGTCACAAAAAAAATGAGGTGGGGGGGTGCGTTCCTTTTGGTCTTTCTTCAGCGAGAACGCAAGTAGATACCACTAAGAGGCTCTAGGCCGTACAGCGCTGGACCAGTTGGCTAGGATAATTCTACCCCTGCCATTTTTCCCAGAAAATACCTTGCCCGCCCCCTGATCAGCCATGGCTGGGTACTTTGTTAACTGCCCTCTCGCGAAATTGCAGATTCTTAGCGACCTCACGGGCTGTGTCAGATATGTTCGAAAGGCTGGCTTCTGTCTCTTTGGTCGCGTAAAGCAATCCGTTCGTAAGCTCCTGTCTGGTGCTTTAACGAGGCTTCGATGAGTATGATGATCCGTTTCGACGCCGCGGTCCGTCCCCGTGTTCGGCACAAAATAAATGCATATCAATGCCAGGGACCTCAGACGAACGCCTTCCATTTTACTACTCAGGCAAGGTGCCTTTGAGTGGTGTTCTCGAACGAATTTGCTTACACCCAACAATTGAAGCTGTTCTGCTGGCCCCTCCTGCTACCTCTTCCAGGTGTAGGCCCGTTCTTCACATAGCGTTTCGTCATAGGCCGGTTCGTAATTCGCCATTTGGTCAAACTGAACCATTCGTCATAGGCCAGTGTGTCACTGAAGAAAGTTCGCCACGGGGAGGCAAAATTCAATTTGCGGTGGTTTTAGCGCGATAGCATTATTAGACTCATTTTTCGACTTTGCGGTGGCGGCTAGCCGTTTGCTATCAGCAGTGCTCATCAAGCGTCCGCGGAAATACGTCTTCGCGGCCTACGGGAAGCTTCAGCTCAGGCGGCCAGATTGGAAGGGGCTCCTGGATATGGAATACGTGCAGCAGGCAAGTGGAATGTAAAAAAGAAGACCGTTCATAGTACGGCCTGGAAAAAACCAATGTGAATTCAGCACCCGCCGTGCTTCCGCAGTGACTTCGTTCTACGCTCTTTCGCTCGTATTATGGTGGGGACACCATCTCCGGGCGTGCCCGCAACTGCCTTCATCACAGCACAGCGACTGTCAATCGTAAATAATGCGGGCAAAAATATTATACCGCCTAACTATTAAAAGGCAGATTAAGGCCCGGATCCTAAAAACTAATGAAGGTCTAGAATGTCAGCAGAAATAAGCTATACATCTCGTATAAAAATGAAACTCAATTAATCGCGCCTAATTAAAATCATTTAAAATTAACATTTTGAACTTTCCGCGGTTGTCTAACCGCTGCATATGTGTGGGACAAACGAGTGGTGGCACCACGCAGCCGTGCTTTAAAGTCACCCAAAAATTTTAAGTCACCCCATAAATACTGAAAAAGCAACGTAGAACCATGGTCATTTAAATTAATATGCAGAAAAATAAAGCAGTGCTCAATAACCACGGGAGAGCACAGCAGTGTGAAATAGGTTGCGAGGGAGTGGAAGTGGTAAGCGAATATATCTACTTAGGCCATGTAGTGACCCGGGTCCTAACCACGAAGCAAGGATAATTAGAAGAGTAACAATGGGGTAGAGTGCATTCGGTAGCCATTCTCAAATATGAGTGAACCCTACCAGTGGTCCCTGAAGAAGAAAAGGTGTATTACAGCTGCATATTACCTGTACTCACCTAGGGGCAGAAACTTGGAGGCTCACTAAAGGGTTCAACTTGAATAGAGGACGACTCAGCGAGCAATGAAACGGAAGATGATAGGTGCAACATTAAGGGATAAATAGAGAGCGGAGTGGGTCAGGAAACAAACGCGTGTTGAGGACATATTAGATTTTAAGAAGAGAAAGTGGGTATGGGCAGGGCAGTTAAAGCGAAGAAAGACAACCGTTGGTCATTAAGGGTAACACTGGATCCCTAGAGAAGGCAAGCGTGGCAGGGGGCGGGAGAGGTTAGATGGGCAGATGAGATCAACAATTTTGCGGGGATAAATTGGTAGCAGTTAGCACATATCAGCCGGGGGCGAAAGCGATCACCGCACCAGGAGTAGTTACAGGGGGCATGACGTGAGGCTGCACAGGCAGCACATGCGCGAAAAGCCTCCTGGCGGATGTAAAGAGTATAAAGCTGGAGCAGCGGCTACGGCCGGGAGGGCGCCAGAAGTAGTTGCAGTACGCATGAAGTGACGCGACACAGATAGGTCACGGGGCGACAAGCCTGCTTGCGGCTGCAGAGACTATAAAGGTAGGTCCGCGGATACGCCTGTAGGCCTAACCCACCAGATACGGTCACATGTGGCACGCCGACAAGCGACCCAGCCGACGTACCGCCTCCGGGACGCCCGCGGAAAGCATAAGCGGCGTCTACTACTCTCTTTCCGGAAAGATGCAATTAAAACTACCAAAATAAACCGAGATCACCACTTGCACTTGGATCAAAATACCCCATTTTCCTTCGTCGTAAGTGGCAAGGTTTTGGTCCAGCAACCAAAGCATGATATGAGACTGCTGCGTGAGCAGCGTGCGTCATTACAACATCGCAAGAATGCCAAAAAATCAGTTTATAAGCAGTATTAATTTTTTATAGACGGGCAACATATATTACACTAAAGGGCCACTACGTTTGGTAATAACACTTTCACTTATCCTTTTAGCATGTTCACTGTGAATAGATATACACAACGCACACCGGACAGTCTTCTGGATGTTGCGGTTTCAGTTCACGTTTGCAAACAGACGTGTCTAGTTTCTCGCTACCAAAATATTTTTTTTTTATTTCACTTTTTGCGGTCTTGTTATAAATAGGGTGTGAACCTTGAGTGGAAGCATTCCTCTGACAGTAATGTGAAAGCTCGTTAGAACTTTTTATACACACTTGGAATGTTGGTGGCAGAAGTTTGACCCTGGCACTGATCTTGGATGTGTTTTAATAAGATTTCTCTTTTGAGATGGAGACCGCAAATATTCATCTGGGCTATTCATTCCTACACAGAAAAGACCTCGAGCTTTCAGAGCGTCGGCTCTCAACTCGTGTGGCTACAATACCTTAGAGCTTCTGGCGTTTTATCATCGAGTTTCGGCTATAGGTGACATTCTTAGCTCTACAACGATTGGTAGAATTCTAATGCTTTCCAAGAATCCGTACTTCAAGCAATCGTTCCGCCATAAATAAATCTTACAGAATACAAGGCACAAGTTCTGTTTGGCGGACGTAACATTCTTTTGGTCCCCCCGAACGCCAAACCGCTGACATTTTAACCCTCATACCTTTCATGCCATGTCTGCAACCGCTTCTACCACAATGGAAAAGCTCTCGACATTTGTTTTTATTCTGCCTTCACGGGGGAAACACTACATTTCAAAATAAATTGCTGATTGACGTCAGTGCTTCTAGAGTAATGTCTTTACAAAGACAACGGACTTGGCTCTGAGGAAACAGTGTTGAGACATTCTCAGTAGCTGGAAGAACTTATGAGCAAGGTGTTTGACGCCACGAAGGGCTTGCCTGGTTGGCAAAGCACAGCCTCCAAAACGTCTTGAGTTGTAGCTCCTAACAAAACCGCAATAACTGTATACATTTTTCTTAATTATTCGAGAAGGATTTGTCAAGAACTTTTGCAGTAAGCTTACGTTGTGCACTAGCTTCTAAAACAAACTTTTACGCGAGATTTTGCGTAACTGACTCTCGTCTATCCGCAATATGCAAGCGCTAGACATCAACACCATAAAAAATGCAGGTTCTCCCTGAGTGGAAAGTAAATGTTTTTTAATTTACCAAAACTGTAAGGTTACCAAACGAACAGATAGCAAGGGAATCTCAACATTTGCTGTGTATGTGATCATTTTGACTGGCGCCTAATTCTCAGAATAAGGGCTATTTAAAAGTACACACACTTAAGTGTCCCCGCATGCGAATATGTGGTATTCTAGTTTTTGAAACTATCCCTAATGCTTTTGCTTTTTGTTGCGCTGAGTTTGCTAAGTGGCCATATTCACTAGCTGCCATCTTAAAAACAAACATGCCCGAACGCGAGTGTGAACGCGGTAGGAGTCGCATTGACGTTGTCACAAGCGTATGCCTCATAGGTAAATACTGGAAACATTCATACAGTTTCCTAGACCTTTCAAACTCCTTATAAAAACCTATTGTAAGATTCCGAATAGATTGCTTTGGCTAGCTATGCTCGACCGCGTTGTTATACTATAGCCTGGCTTGAAAACGTTGTCCTGCTGTAAATAATTTCGCAGAAGTATCTGGTCCGAAGGTAATTCGGACGGTGGCAGATCCAAGGTGCGGTAACAACAATGCCATGGTAAATGTGTTTCAAATGTAAAACACGCTCGGCAACCTTTGTTTAGTTCCTCCTACCCGCTCTGTTCTGATCACTGTGCATGACGCGAAATGAGGTGCGTTTTTTCGTATTTTCTGAGAGGGACTGGCTTATGCCAGGTTTCCGCACATTTTTCGATGTCCTCACATTGAAATTATAGAGGCTCACTTTGTCTTTGAGCGTGAGGCGTTCCTTAGTGCGAGGTGTTTCGTAGCACGCACTTAGGCTCTGTAGTAGCGAAAAAGATCCACCAGAGGCGCAATGCGCAAGGGACAAATAGAAAGTTGTTCCAGAGCCTCAAGCGTAAAGTAATCGCGAAGCACGTGTCAATCGGTAAGAAAACGAAGTCCTTTGGGAACGTGGGGCAGCAAAAAAGCCGCTCATGCGTTCCATAGAATAATGATGGGTCCGCATTGAGAGCCTTCAAGAAGTGTTTATGTCCTCTCGAACTGACGTCACACCTTGCGTATGTTGCGAAGGCTGGCAGTGTGGCCGTAGTGAGGATTTTTTTCTAAATAGGTCAGAGGCAAAACGTGGTTGGTCTACCCGTTTTGAGTTGGGGTGTTTTGCTTGCGATGCCACAACGATCCGGCCCAATCCGTCACCCAAGGGAGTACGTGCAACCGATTGATTGATTGTAGGGTTTAACGCGCCGACGCAACGCAGGCGATGAGGCGCGCTGTAGTGGAGGGCTCCGATTAATTTTGACCACCTGGGGATCTTTAACGTGCGCCGAAATCTCGAACACACGGGCGTTTTTGCTTTTCGCCTCCATCAGAAAAGCGGCCGCCGCGGCCGGGAATCAAACCCGCGACTTCGTGCTCAGCAGCGCAACGCCTTAGCCACTGAGACGTGCAACCGTTTGACATTATCCAGGAATGTGCCTGCAGTTGCGAGTATGGCGATGTTTCTTTATAGCGGCAAAAAAAACACGACGGCAGTTACAAAGTGACACTGACTCCACCGCCTCGCCTATCATTCACATACTTCGAGCGGAATGACCTTGACTATATTCTTACTGTTTTGTATTCGCGTGAGAGGGCAATGCTCACAAGAGCCGCCTCGTGGAATGTAGGGCTTTCTTATTCAACAATCTACGGCCGCTAAGGTACAAAAAAAACTTACCCATTTTGCTGCCCATCCTCGTGAGTATCTGTATTTAATGTCATTTGTGGCGTCACCCACCAAATACCAAAACAGAAGAGAACATTTGCTCCGTACACTCTTAAAGTGCAGATGATGCTCCAACACCGATAGCCGCCGGAGCTTACGCAGAGGTAGAGTAAGTACAGTCGAAAGCTTTATGACAGTAAACATTGGCACACGTGCCACTCAGTACATGCCGAGCGGACTAGATTTTTGATGGCCAACTTTCGTATTTCGTACTTTCGGCGGATCCACGCCCGGACAACGGTTTATTGCGCTGTCGTCTGCTGCGGTAGCTACGTCAGATATCTGGAAACGATTCCGGAGAATGCATGTGCAGATGGGGGGGGGGGGAGGGGCTTGTATCAAGCGCGAACGTCAGCGAATACATTGAAAAGTTTGCTCTTCGCTGCACGATTCGGCGATAAAAAATTCCTTATCCTTACCCCTTAGTATTTCGATATGCCATGACGTAAATAATGCAGCAGGCAGCCGCCCGATAAAGCGTTTTGAGGGAGTCCGTCCTCTAAACGCGGAAACTGCGAGAGCGCGCCAGCTTCTCACCAGAATGCTCTACACATGGTCAGCGGCACGCCCTTCCATGTTTACTTTCAGAAAGCTTTTGCCTGTACACCGATCGGGTGTGCTTACAACGATCAAACGTGCCCTATTAATTCTGGTTCTCTTTTTAACGGGAGAGCTGTTTAGGTCGAGCCTGTTCCGTCCGTCGCACCAAAAAATCTCGATGCCTCACGATACACATGGGGTTAAGGAGGTCCCGAGAACCGAACGCAGGACCTTTACACCATGAAACCGGATACCTAACCACTGGGCCACCCCAAATACCGGACGCGTACGGGGTTGGCAGCGGCGGAGAAGCAGAAGATATGCTGAAAATTATAAAAAAGAAAGGCTTGCCCTGCCCGCAAACAAACTTGGGTCCATCACATTGTGAAACCTGCGCCCTCACGATTGAATTACCATACCACTCCAGCAAGAGAGCCTTTTCCTTGGGTTTGTAGCGCAGTCGTTGGCTTTGGACTTGGCCGTGGGATCTAGGGCGTGATAACGCGGTTTCCCTTGGAAAAGATATGAAAGCTGTGGACGAAGCAATCCGGCATGAAATTAATGAAGAACTTTCAGCGGCAAGATCCGAAAGAACTGTTGGGTGGAACAGCCGGGTCTAAGACAAAGGAGAGGAGCCGCAGCTCTGGAGTTTCTCCAGCATTGAACCACAAGTGCAAGTTGGGCCAATTTTGTGTAGATAACTCACGCTACATATCTTCTCGCACACACCATGTTCGTGTGCTGCGTCATCTGAGTGTCCTGGGCGTGTGTTCTTTCTGGCTGTTGGTTATTCCTACCTCTGTCAAACTCGCGAGCACGACCTATTATGGGATAGCCAGGGCTACAAACGTTGGGTAAAAAAACGATGACTTTTAAAGACAAGCTGTGAGCCTCCACATATGTCATCTGTAGTCCACCCAAAACGCACTGCCGGAAAGCCAACTTGCAGTAACGGCAATAATCGCCGTGGGTGAAGTAAAGTAAAATTAAAACGCTTCCCGTGATTGGAACAGAACTTACGTGCCGATGGTGCCAGAAGTGCAATTTTTATGTTTAATACTGATTAGGTACAATGAACACAGGAACAACAGCCATAACACATGCTTAAACGGCAATATTTTGCATTGAAGCCCCATTCACTACAACGGGTGGTGGGTAGGGTCTTTCCGGTCAAATAATTCTTCCAGCACGCTAGCCCAATCAGGTTGCCGTCCACAATTTTACCACATCCCTGATATAAGCGATGCTTCAAATAATCTATTCTGCCGTAGGTCGTGTACCTGGGTCTTCGTTTCGTATGGCCCTTAGAGGTTTCTAGAGGCTGTGCTGGCTCGATCAAGGTCAGAAACATCTGTGCGCTGGAGAATGTAGCAGGGAAACACTGCGTCAGAAAAGTTCAAGAAAATATGTTCTATGGCATCCACTTTAACCCAAAGTGGTAAAGTGGAGCGGGGCAATTCACTGTCCCACTAAAATTATTTTTTTTCTGTAGCCATAGACTGACATGAGGGTTCTGGTATGTGACTAAAAGAAGGAGGTTTTGACTGATGAGTTCAGAGGCATTAGTTTAATTCGCTTTAAAACATCTTTCAATGAACTACCGGCAAGGCTACGTCAATCCCATCCTGATATAGTTTCTTTCGAGATAAAAGAGCAAGGTTTGCCTACGAAAACGTGGCCTTTAAAAACCGAAAGCCTCGTTTGACCTGCTTCAAGTTGCCCCGCGGGGCTCTCGTTGTCAGTGCAAAGACTAACACAATGAAATCTGGCCAAAGGTTCCCAAACCTCGCTTGTATACTGTCCGTAGCAGAGGGTCTGTATCGTCTCTCACAATCATAAACCTTGAGCCAACCTGTCTCAGCAATATGTTCATCTGGTCGAGGGCGCCCTTTTAGCGGAAATGAACAGATTTGTACTGCACAAGCGTTTCCAAACTGAGCAACAAATAAGCACAGCAAAAACCATGTGGAGTTTTTGAACCTTGACGTCAACGTTGAGATGTCCAACGTACGGAATTTTCGCAAGAAAAATTAAGTTAAAAACAGAAGCACGCGAAAACAAGAACATATCATTACCCCCACCACATTTTAGTGATTTATTCGGATCCTTCCAGCTTCGCACACCAGAACTCGGTAGTGGTTGTACCATTCTAGATGCACACCACGTACGTAGTGGGCGAAGTGCTATACCGCCGGTGGAAGCAGTTTTATCTGGGAAGGCGCCCGAAATTATGCAGAATATGCACACCTCCGTGTAGCGACGACGCCGGTAAAACGCCAGAAAAAGCCATGGAACGCAAAATCAGTTTAGTAAACCATGCGATAAAAAACCACATTGATATTCACAAAAGATAGTAATCGCATTATAGTAATCGCAAGATAGCAATCACATAAGACCGTAATCACCACCATCATAACTAATAATGTTAAACAAGATGCGTCCGCTTGCTTCGGTTCATTTGGTGGTAGATTTTGGAAGTCCACAGGCGACGTTTTTGAATGCGCTGGAACGCCCGCGGTCGCCGTCGAGGCATTTTGTGCAGAAGGCGCTGTGTGCAGTGGCCGCCCTCAGCTGGCCTGATTCAGACTCAGAGCTTCGTGACGCACTGATGCGGGATTTCGCAAGGCCGCATGAAGTTCGAGGTAGAGCAGCAGAGGAGATGGGACTCAATTTGAGGACTTGTAACACGAAAGCACTATTGCTCACTTCTGCCCACCAACGACTTCCCTCTAGAGCAACCCTCCGCCGCCCCTTTTCTGCAACCCTATTCCTTCAAGGTGTACACAATGACTCCACCACCTATGCGCAATCTTCCCAGCACCAACAGTGAAAGCACTCAGCGGCTTTGCTTGTCATTAGCCTACAACTATTTTAACTTTCATGGCAAATTCCTGAATCTTGCTCACAAAATTCCCGATGGCGTGTATTTTTCTGCTAGGAAAAGCAACCTTCTTTGTTCTGCAAATGCCTGGAATCATCCCAAGTGGCTTTGTATCTTGGTCCTCATCGTCCTGTCTACGTCCACTGCAGGGAAAAGGCCTCTCCCATTAATCTCGAGTATCCCGGTGCTGTACTAACTGCGATCAATTTATCCCCACAAACTTTTTGATCTCATCTGCCCATCTAACTTTCTGCAGCCTCGGCAATGCTTGCTGTCTAGGGGTCGAAGCTGATACCCTTAATGAGTAACGGTTATCTTGCCTTCGCATTACGTGCCCTGTCCACGTCCATTTCTTCTTTTTAATTTCTTATATGTCCTTAACACGCGTTTGTTCCCGGACCCACTCCGCTGTCTTCTTGTCCCTTAATGTTACACCTATCATCTTCCGTTCCATTCCACGCTGAGTCGTCCTGAATTTAAGTTGAACCTCTTAGTGAGCCACCAAGTTTCTGCCCCGTATGTGAGTACCGGTAAGATGCAGCCGTCATACACTTCTTCTTCAGGGACAAGGATGGGCAGTCATTCGTTACCTGAGAATGCTCGCCGTATGCACTCCACCCCATTCTTGTCCTTCTAATTATATCTGCCTCATGGTTGGATCCGCGAGTCAGAACTTGGCCTAAGTAGATATATTCGCTTACCACTTCCACTGCCTCACCACCTATCTTAAACGCTGTGCCCTCCGATGTTACTGAGCGTTACTTTAGTATTGTGTGAAATACTTTTCCGGCCAACGGTTCTACTCTGAGTGTCCAGAGCGGTAAGGATGCTTTGCAATTCGTCCCCAGAGTTAGTTAGCAACGTATCAGATTCAACAAACTGAGGTTACTGGGGTATTCTCCAATAACCCTTGCGCACACCTGTTCACAGTGAAATGTTCTGAATACATCTTGTAAACATGCTGTGAATATCATTGGAGTGATTGCGTCTTCTTGTCGGGCGCCCTTCCTTATACGTATTTTACTGCTCTCCTTATGGGGGGCGATGGTAGCTGTGGACCCAATTGTTGATATCCCCTAGTCTTCTTACGTAATGCCCGGCTACACCCTGAGTCTGCAATGCCTGAATGACTGCAGAGTCTTCGACCGAGGGAAATGCTTCCGGTACACTGGCAGTAACTAGGCTTTGGCTATACAGGTTTCCCAGCTTTTCTAGTACAATTTGCCGGCCTTCCATCAACAGGTCTGCTGTTATCTGCTCCCCACCAGGTGATTTGCCTCTTGCATTTCTTTCTAAGCCTTCTTTACTTCTGTCATTACTTGTGGAATGTCCATTTCCTCTGAACTACTTCCTCGTTCGCTATTATCCTAGATGCGGCGGCTGCTCTACAGATCTGTATAGAACTCCTCGGGTGTTGAATAATTTAGCCCTATTTGTGCCAGTTTGATTTACCCTTTATACTGCGCCGTTACACTCCGGTTGATACGCGGTGTTCTGCAATTTGTTTATACCCAGAAGGTCGTACACTTCCCTAACATGTGAGACAACGTTCGTGCCCTGATCGGTGAGAAGCTGCTCGCGCACGTTGTGCCTCAGTATCATTCCTCTGACGAAAACGTACGCTATAGTTTCTGCCTTCTGGTCTGCCAGTGGTAAGGCTTTCGCTTAATGGCTCAGGTGGTCTACAAAAACAAGTATTTGCTTGCTTCCGGCAGTGGTAACCGCTAGGGGCCCCACTATATCCATCGCGCTACGCTACAACAGTGCGCGAAGTTCCTTGAACAACTGCAAAAGAGTTCGCTTATGGTTCTCAGGGGTGTTGTAGAGAGCGCAAGAGCGGAAGTTCCGACAATATTCTAGCACGTGTCCTCGCATTCCCGGCCAAACGTATGCCAAGGGTATCCTCTGGCGCAATTTACGTGCCCCTGAATGGCCAGCGTACAGAGCATCATGATGCTCGCATCATGATGCTCGCCCTCAGGTGCTCGCCTTTCACTGATAAAGGCACTACTACACGCCCCGTGCTTCCCCCGCCTTGTCCCTGTACCACTGTAGACTTCCGTCACCCCTGTAATATTCTCCCTCACTGTCGCCTGCTTTGAATGATTTGACAATTTTCTGGATGTCGGGATCGTCGACGTCTTCTCGCTTAATGCAGGACTCCTCCACCGATGGCACAAATATATCGAGTGGCCGTAAAGGCGCCATGCTCACAGTGTCAGCGTTCTGATTGATTTGCTCGCCCTGTGAACGGCTTCAAAATCGTACTCCTGCAAAAGGAGGTTCTACCTGGCCACCCTGGACCTGGGCCTGCGAGGCATTGATGAACCATTTCAGTGGCTGGCAGTCCGTGACAATCTTAAAGTGCCGCCCTTATAGGAAACACTGAAAGTGGCGCACCCACCAAACTACGGCACGGCACTGCTGTTTGGTAGCGCCGTATTTCTGTTCCGAGGATTTCAGCTGCCTACACGCGTACGCCACAGAAAGTTCTTTGCCGTTGAAATCCTGCAAAAACACCGCCCCTATTGCCCTTTTTGAGGCGTCTGTCGCGAGGGAGAATGGCCTGCTGAAGTCCGGAAACTTCAGCAATAGAGCCTCCGCAGCTTGCGTTTCATAGTCGAGAAAGGTTCTTGTTCCTCCTCACCCAAGCTTAATGGTTTCTTGGTTGTCAGCTGAGTTAAAGGCGTGCCTGTTCGGGAAACTGGGGATTGTGTAGCCTGTAATATGACAGAACATCCAGGAATCGCCTTACTTCGGTTTTGGCTTTCGGATCCGGTAATTCCTCAACGCATTGTATTTTGAACGGGTCTGTCCGAACTCCCTCCGTCGATACGATGTATCCTAGCTATTTTACTCCGGGGACACAGAAAGTGGTATTTGGACGGTTTGGGCTCATGACCGGCTGCATGCACCCTTTAGAAAACATTATGCAGATCGGTTAGGTGGCTCTCAAATGTGCTGCTGTGCACGATTTTGTCATTCCGATATATCTGACACACTTTTCCTAAAAGGTCAGCGAGGAATTACAAGGGCCCGTCGGCATGTGACATCACTGGCACTGCCCTTCCGGCGTATTGAACGCTGTCTTTTCTTTGTCGTGTTCATGCATTTCTATATGCCGTGTCCGGAGGTCATGTCTAACACTGCGATAAACTTTGCAGAACCGTGTACCGACAGTGCCTACAAACTTTTGGGGAGGGGGTAAGCGTACAAACGAGTCACGCGGTTCCTGTCGCAGTAATCGACGACCAAACGGTACGACCCATCCGCTTCTCGACCAGTGGCGCCGGCGGACTCCATGGAGACGCAGAATGCTGGATTCTGTCTGCGTCAAGCAGCTCGTTAACCTGTCGTTCCACCTCTGACCTTTTGGAGTAGGGGATTCGATACGCACGGCGGTAGACCTGGATCGAATTGCCCGTCTGAACTCGGTGTTTGATCACCTCGCAGTGGCCTATATCCGTGCCGCTGGTGGGGAAAACAGGAGGAGAAACTCCGTGATTAATTTTCGAAGCCGGATTTATCGGGGATCCGCCACGTGCGAGAGGTCAGACTGGCTGAAGAGGCCGGCTGCGTCTACACGTCAGGCAAACTGTTTTCTTCCGCTTACTCTCGCCTACCAGTGGCAGGTATAGGGCACCCGAGAGCTTTTTCCAGGGTAACTTAATTTCCTGAAGTGTGGTGTTAACTATGCGCATGGACAACTTGCCAGCTAGCTCTAACTAAGCCGTAAGCGCAGGCGATAGCCGACACTCGAGGTGATTGCTTCCCGCTACACCCAACTGTCCCCTCGCCAGCTCGGAGTTACCTCACCCATCAGCAGCGCACTCGCTTAATGGGGGCAGCTCGATTTCCTCAGCGAGACATAGGAAAGCGCCGTCGGCAAAAATGCGAGTAGCGTCTGCTGGTCTCCTCAATTTACCTGCACAGTTTAGAATCGCGATCTCGAGGCCCCTTATGCTGATAGCGCCTCTGCTTGATAGCAAATCTACCTTTCTTCGGAAAGGATGTTTTGCCCGATTAGACCAGCTACTGGCAACTTGGCCCTCTCTGTGCAGACGAAGAACATTGCCATAACAGTGCGCTCCCCTAATTTCAAAGGCACTTCACGGCCCTTCATAACTTCCAAATGGTCGCCCGTGATGTTAGCCGGAAATGTTTTCTGCTCTACCGACCGGAGTGCCGTTCGCCAATCGGGCAAAACATTTTCTAGAGCGCTTTCTCTGAGGAGGCTTACTTTGAGCCGTGTCAATCAGGCATTTATAGCTGCTACCCCTATTTCGAACTCAATTATCGACTCCTCGCATATGTTAACTGTGACCTCTACAGTGCCCCCTTCGCTTCCCTTGATCGCAAGAGTGCCGCCTGAAGGGATGCTCTGCTAATTTACCTGGTTCGATCGTTAGGCGCAATTAACTACCGCATTATCCGCGCTCCTTTAATATCCCCTTGCGGTCGGCCTGGAGGGTGATCCTGCTGCCTGCAGTTCCTAGAAATGTGTCCTAGCTCGCCGCACGCATTCCAACAGCCGGTCTATCATTTCGAGGCGCTCGCGGAACTGGTCAGCTTCAGTGTCGCCTTCCCGCACGCTTCGGACAGGCATGTGGCCGTGATTAACTGCTCGCTCGTTTTTTTTCTTCTCTCAGAACCACTTCAAGAGCATCTCCTATATTCCTAGGGACGCGGGAACACCTTAATGATCGGACCGGGTCTCGCAGCCCGTTCAGGAACTGGGTACAAGGCTGCTCATCCAGAAGCTCTTTGCGCAGCTTGCGCTTACCCTCCGTCTCGGTGCCGTCCTGCGTCCCAAAAGCTGCATTGCCCAGCGCGCGGACCCTGCTCGCGAACGACTGTACGTCTCCCCCGTCCTTTTGTTTGGGAGACAAAAACCTGTGTAGTTTTACAAACTCTGGCTCCGTATCAAATCTCTTCGTCGCTAAAGGTTTGAACTGGCTTAAGTCGTTGCCGGAGCGACAGCCTCCTCGTGGCATGCAAAGTCTTAGGCTGCACAGACCATTCTGCAGCGTGCGATCACCGTCATCTGTGCCGCTGTCCAGTCAACAACACCATTCCCCCTGCTCGAGTGCACGTAGGAAGTCCTGCATGGTTATCTCGTTTCCGTACCCCGTAAATGCCGGGACCATCCCCCAGTGCCATGACGCTCGCGCCTAGCACATTTGCTTTGGTCATGCTAAGATCGGTCATGGGCGTCTTTCCTCTCAGGTTCGGGGGTGAAGTCCCACGCCTATACTCTGCGATTTCAGTAAAGGGGATCCCACCGCTGCCACGACTTATGATGGCCATTAAGGGGCTGAGTCACGTTTTCCCGTTTGGGTGGGTCCACGCACAGTTGAGAGGAAAAGAGACACAGACACCACCTGGTATCAACAGACACACAGTTAGGTTAATCAGTAAGGGTTTAAACGGTGCTGGCTCCCTCACCGGTCTCTAGGACAGGGTAGCGTCAGCACTCGTCCGGCTGCTGGTCAGGTGGAAGCGTGTCAGGCGGGGTGCAAGGTTCCATGCCGTGGGGGTGCACGGTTCCGAGGTGCACGGAAGGCGCCCGCTCACCGCTGGATCGGGGGCTCGAGCTCTCGAGCCGGGGAATGCGTACTCCGCTGGGCTGTGGAGGAGATATCGAAGAGCAGCTGCGGGCCCGCTGGCCCATGTTGGTGGACGGTGCAGGGTAGTGGCGTTCTTCCCCCGCCTTATTCTTGGCCGCAAATGCATGAGCGCACTATCGTATTTCTCCTACGGCAGCTTGCTCCGGCGAAATCGCTTGGTTGTCGGGTGGAGAAGGTCACCGCTGGGGCTTGTTTCGAAGCCTTCTTATAGCCTCCGCGGCTTGCGAGCGGAAAAAAGAGATGGCGCGTTTGGGAAACAAAGGGGTCCGGCCATTCATTGTTCACTACCCTCGCGTACGTGACGCTCCACAGCTTTGCGGGTGCTTCAAAGTCGGCTTGGCCCTCGCCCAGTGAAGGGGGCATTGTACGCACATGGAATGGTGCAAACGGTAACACCGGTGGCAACGACCGACGTCACAGGGGGAGCAGAGACATACCGGTGTTGTCTGTGCCGCCATGTTTAACAGCTGCTTGGAACTAGAATATTAAAAACAGCGCATTGCATAGATCAGCTTGTATCTTTAGCCCATAAAACCCTGTACCAAAACTGGAAGGAAGACGCAGGTTGCGTTACGATACCTAGCGTCTCGGCGAATCCACATCTCGCCATTGTGTGGTATTGTGCGGGTGACGCTCTAGTCTACGCCGCAACCGTACTAGCAGCAGTCGTAGTCGCTCTACTGAGCAAGCGCTAATCGGTGTGCTATGAGCTGCATCGTGCCTTCAGGTCAAAGACTGAGGTTTAAGCATGCTCAGAGCCTCGTGTTTTCCACCGGAAAACACGGCTAAATGAAGATTACACTGACCGCTCGTTAGTATGGCATGTTTAAGAGATACACGAAGGAACGCCCACTCTCATCTCTTCCTCGCTGAGGTCAGCAGAGTTTTAAAATTTTTCAATGTATCTAAAGCACAAAATTTCACTCATACAAAAAAATCCAATCTTAACATTGCGACCTTCACTACGTCAAAAATATACCTTGGTTATACATATAAGTATAATAAATATTATATATGAAATATGATGTGATATAAATATAATATAAATTTAATATGGCTAGCTGGGGAACCATTTAGGCAAAGCTGTACTACAATTGTCTTGTGGTTTCGCGGCGGATGCGCATTTCAGCCTCTGACGGAAGACACACTCCCGGCGACACGCCCCTCGAAGCTTATTGCGTGAGTCACCGGCCCCACTTTCGGCGCTGCGACGATCAGACCGCTGCGGCCGATTAGCCGATCGCATCTGACCACCCTCGCAGCCTCCCATGCATGCGCCGCGATGTCGTCTCAGGCTACGGGACTCATCGCTTGCCCGGCGATGAGGAACGGCGCGTTGCCATAGGTGAACGCCGTTTTCGCCAGGCCTTCTCCGGAAGCATTGCACGGGACCGAACGGCTGTGAGCCATGGTAGGCAATACAGAAGCATCAAGTTAACCAACCAAACCAAGACTACACCAGTGTAAGCCAAGCTTTTACTGTGCATATCCAAGGTAAGCTGAGCTAAGCCGCAGCCATATTTCTCTTTCGTTTAGAAGAACCCTGCGGCAGCCATCTTTTTCCTATCGGTTCCCCACCAGCTCCTCAGCGGCTGAGCTGCCAGGCTACACTTGGCCGCTGGCATGCTGCTAGATGATCCACCACCAGCGGCCAACCGTCTTCTGCGACTCTCAGACTGCGCTTCTTCACGTGAGGAGGTCACTGTTCCACGGGGCGAGGCGGCCTCCTCGTTGTCCAAATGCGCCACCTGCTGGAAGAAATGCTGCATCCTCCACTGCAGTAGCCTCCCTGCCCACGTTAGCATACACATGCGATGAGGCTGCAGATGAACTGGCCAAAGCAGTCCGCATCTCACGGTCCCCGTTTGCACGTCCCTGGTGTTTTCTGATGTGTCTAGGGATTATATCAGGCGGCAGGTGCCACACGCCAGCCGTGGATACGAGTGGACTCCGGTAAGTTCCCACGGATCCTTCCCACTCGTGGGATAGCATAACGCAGTGGTTTCTCATCCTCCGACTTGGCACCGGGTGCTTGAACACAGCAGCACGCCTTCATGAGCTCGTTATCAGCTACTGAGCACACTGCGCAGACCCTGAGACCTTTGAGCAGCTGGCCCACGTAAGCTGGTGCTGGTGCTAGGGCTGCCTTGGGAGCAACGCAAAGGACATCCAGCCTCCTCTAAGGCCCGTCATGCTGCACCTAGAGGCCTTCAGGCTCCTCATCACATACCCCGCGGAGTCGAGCCTCAACTCCCGCCACTGAACTTTAAAAGCCTAAACCCACCTACCACCCCCCTCCTGCATCCTCTTTTCCCTTTGTGTGTGTGTGTGTGTGTGTGTGTGTGTGTGTGTGTGTGTGTGTGTGTGTGTGTGCGTGTGCGTGCGAGCGTGAGTGTGTATGTAATTAGTCTGTATATAGCCTGCGTACGTATGTACATAGTCCGTACATGCCTGTCCATCGCCTCTTAGTTAATATTTCTTCTATTATTCCATTTTCACCCTCACAGCCCTTCCTTTCTTTACTCTTTTTTCCCCTGGCGAGACCTGTGCCCTGCGTTTACAGTTAAACTTCTCCATGTAAATATTATCCTTTCAATAAAACACTTTCTCTCTGTGTCGTCGCAGGAACGGACTTTTCTTTAGGAAATAAGCAGTTCAACTTCGAAACACAGCGAACCAGCATATATGTATTCTCGTCTCCTTCTGAGGGGAACTCCAGAGCACCTACATTCTTGCCGTAGTAGTGGCATCCCAGATAACCTTGGAGTCGAGAGAAAACCAATGTATGTTGGTGCCTCTTTTGAGTACAGCGTGTCGGCGGTTTATGTTGCCAATAAGGAGTAACAAAAACACGCCCATGCACTCCGTACCGGTGGTTAACGAGCGAAGCTGTAAACGTGGGGCCGGTGTTTCCCCTTGTGTTTACATCTTATGGTTCCTGCCCCCATTATTTATCCTATATTTTCCGCCTTCGGGCATTTTAAGATCATCGATGCGCTTCCTCAGTTGGACTGTCAAATTGTTCAAGCGCCTGGGAAAAGGTGTGTTTAATCTGAAATAACGCCTGAAGTGAAGCGCCTTGGTCTATTCTAAGCGGGAAAACAGCGCTAAAACGAGGACACACAGGTTTCTTTGGTGCACAAATGTACCGGATTAAGCCCGCCGTAATTTGCGTCAATTTGTAACTTGTGATGACTAGCATGTCAATGCAGCGATGAAGTGATTACCAGACGACGGCGACAAACGAAAGCTCGAAGTGGAGACGAAAGAGCCGAGAAGACAATGGCAATAGCACGCGATGCGCGGGGTTAATATCTGAAGATCGGCAAGCTGAGCTCGCGCTGGAGCATCTGGAGAGAGAGCTAAAAGGTAAGCGGATATTTCTTTCAAAGATAGGTACACGGCCAGAACTTCCGGTTCGATGCAAATCGTTAATTGAACTGGTTGATGTGTCCCATCACCTGCAATCTGACCTGCAAGAGGCCTAACAACTTTTTGCTTACCGAAAGATGTCGCACAATTGAGATGAGGATAACATTTTACAATAAATAATACACAGGTCTTGGAAAAGACAGCTGCGTTGCTGGGGCTCGCAGCTAGGGTGCTCGTTCGAAGGCCCGATGATATTGCTCCTAGGCTCTGAGGTAGAAACGGAGAGTTTTACCAGATGCATAAACAGTAGAAGGATTGTTCCAAGCGAAGCAGTTGATGGCGCTGGGAGAGCATAGGAAATGCGTGTCTTGTGCCCAAAGGGACGGAATCTCGTCAAAGAGAACTACGAGGAAGCAGTTTGTTGTCAACCTCAACAAGGACGTGCTTGCAGTGAGCTCACGCTATTTGAGCGTCTGCGGAGCTGCACCAGAAGGCCCAGCGGTGCCGTTCGCTGCACTATTTCTGGGGAGTCCTGTTCCTGGACGAATCTTGAGCTCAAGATCCCGCACCATGCAACGGGCCATCCTAAGCTGCTGCTTCCCATCGCTCTTGAGTCCCAACAGCGCATTTTCTTCTTGACAGAAAACGCCAAATGGAATGTACCCAGTGCAATAAGTTCCGTTCTCTTATAAAGCACCATCCAGCGCAAACAGCGATGTTGACTGAAGCTATTTCTTCGCTACTAACTCGCGTGGTGGCGAGGCGAGCAGACCCAACGATGCAACGTCTCCGGCCGCGCAAAAATACAAGAAAAGAAGCCAGCCCGAGCAGCCAGCAATTCCTGACACTCGTCCCACCAAGAAGATATAGAAACCGCAATTCCCTTTATGTCACACAGGCAACAACACCCCGCATATGATACAGTAAAACTCGGTTTAAACAATATTCGATTTAATGGGAGTGCCCGATCCTAAAGAAGACATCCTGATATTCCTTGGAGGCGCCCATACGCCCAATGCTTTGACTAACTCGAAAGAACAAAACCAATATCTGATGTGTCTCCTATTTAACAAACCTTTTCTTTAAACATGCAGCTCAAAAAGTGCTAATCTTGGTGTATTTTGAGAGACCCGCTCCACATGATTCATGGCGAGCAAAGATAACACCCCGGAGCACATTTGTCGGTTTTACCAAACTGCGCGGCGCAAAAAGAGGGTAGTAATTTTGAGTTGACTTCATCACATGGAACAAGCGGCAAAAAAAATTTATTCGACGTCTTGGAGGACAATAGCGGTGTCAGATCTTTTTGGGCGTGCTTTGTGTTGTTCTTCCACCATCGTTATTTGGGTATTCTTGAACTTTCGCCCTTCTTTTACATTTTTCTCTGTCGGAAGTTGTGTTGTTTTATGGGAGTTCATGTTGTAAAGGCTAAAGTCATTAGGTTGGGTGGTAAACATGAGCTCTGCCAAATTTTTGTTACCTGCAGTGGAAATCTGACACTATTGTTGCAAAGTTACTTGCCACATTATCACTCTTTCATGCTTGTTTTGGGGCTCCGCCATCTTCCCGCACGTACGTCATCGATTCTCCCATGAGCGTAACAAAACAAAAATCTTGCAATTGGACAGCTTTTTCTCGCACTTCCGGCGAAAAGAAACGTCATTTGCTGAACGTCGGCGGGTCGCGGAGGCGTCTTTGGTTGATTAGCGCTTCCTGCAGCACGCTTTAACGCTATCGTGTTGTAACATTGATCTTTTTCACCAAGACATGTCGCCTGGAACGTTCGGTGTCAGGGTCGGCCTCTTTTTGTGCGATCTTTCGGCAAGATTCGGAAGCGAAAAATCCCACCCCATTTCTTCCATAAGCTTTTCCAGCCGTGAGAAGAGTACATGATTCATTGGCAAGATGATAAAAAATTGGCTGGCGGTTATGATACGCTTTAATAAAATATTTGCGCGCAGCAGCAGTGCGCTGAGGCAGCACGCACTCGTGGGTTCTCTCGGCGGGGGCGATGATAGACCTCTCCGTCGGAGGCGCGAAGTACGTCTCAGGAAGGGACAGAGAACTGCGTCTAAGTGAACGCACGTTATAGTCACGGGCACGCTCCCCACCCCCCCCCCCCCCTCACGTTTTTACCGAGCATCGCGCTGTCGAGCGCCTTGTGCGGGCACAGCATACTGCCCCTCCCTTCCGCTACTGCACACTTTCGGGGAGCGCTGGCTCGCGCCGCTACGGCGAACCGCGCCCTCTCCTCCGAATTCGTGACACTCTCCTGCTTTGCTTTCTTCATCGTTCGCTTTTGCTTTCCCTCGTCGGTCTTGCCATTGTTCACATCGGTTACGTGGTGACGCTGCTCAGCCCAGAGGCAGCCGCCAAACGGCTGCGCCCTAAAACAGCCCAAACGGAGCGCAGAAAGTCAGACGGCCCCATTAAAAAGCGCTGCTGACGCAGAATAGCAGACGACGTGCGCCACCGAGATGTTTTGCGGACGTCAGTGAGAATTGAGGCATCATGTACTGTCACGCTCCTGTGGTGCGAAGAGGTGCACGAAACGCAGGGAGAATCACGGCCCGGGCAAAATGCGATGTTTTGATTTGCAATAACTCCACTAATACTCGTAGCTGTAAAAAATTTGGGAAGGAGGCAATTACTAAGACACTAATTTGGCTGAAAATATGGAGACCCATGTATCGGTAAAACCTCTTTCAGGGCCCTTTTAATTCGAGCAATAACAGGTGCATAAATCTAACGTATCGTGGGTGCAGTACATGTCACTCCAACCAGTACTCCTTCCCGATATTGAAAGGGAAAGAGGACATCGTCCGCAACAAAAGTGGTGATGACAAGTAGCGGCTGGAGGCACTGACGAATAGGTTGAAGATATCGAAAATCCTGTGCCCTCACCGGGTAATGTGATGAATGCCCTTTATATGCTGCGGATGTTTGCCGGAACACACGAGGATACGGAAGACGCACTGGAACGCACCACAAACTTACGAGCAATCAGTGCGACAGTTGCGTACACAGCGCATGCAAGCAAACAGCGCTGACTCTTTGGTAGGAAATAAATGTCTAGTCCCCCGAAGGCCGTTCTTATTCAGATAGCAATTTTCGTGGTCTTACTTCATACGCGCGGCCCGAAGTTTTGTTTTCCTGGCATTTACCATCACGAATACGACTCGGATAAGCTTGTTTGATGCCACTACAGTATGCAATTGAATGTATACCGAAATAAATTAGGTGACTAAAAAATCCTGAACTATATTTACCAAAGTTCTGCGAGTTCTGATGTGACAAATAAAGAACTTGAGGAAGCCATCTTACGTATCTTTCGCAGCGTAGAAACGATTTACAAGCCGTTCAAGGGAGAAACAGACCGAAACCGCATTTGCTTGGTGCTTCGAAGGCAATATAAATGAAGTTCTACTAACTCACCGCTCGACCAGATGCGCCATCCCGTACGCTAGACCCAACTCGGAGCCTGCGCATTCAGCCCTACTATCACGAACAGACATGATGACAGTCCTGCAGTGGAACTGTTGTAGGTGCAGGACGAAGCAGGGAGACCTTCACCAACATATACACAACTTTACATCTGAAACCAGATACATTATACCAAGAAGAGATCAATAAAAAGGCTCGCCTTCGATACTGCACCCCCAATGTAGACATTTTAGGCAACGCAACCGCACCTTAATCAAGACTAAAAATCAGCGACGCAACATCGCACGGCTTAGAAACGCTGTGAGCACACAGTGGTCGAAATTCACTCCCGTGATGCAAGAAACACACGCAATATTTTTGTCTTGACCGTGTATTACCGACCTTCCACTCGAGAGATTGGCTTTCAAGAGACCATCCAGGAAGCCCTCAACCTAATCGCAGAACCCCCTCGTCCTCATCCTTGAGATCTTTATTGCCCCTCATCAGATGTGGGGCTACAAATATAAATCAAAGCGAGGACAAGAGCGAGGTGGTATTACGGAACAGAACGGGATAGTGTTGCTCAACGAGCCCCAAGTTCTGATCAGACTGAGCACCAGTACGGAAAAGACAAAATCCCAGACCTATCACTCCATGCTGTATACCTCGACGTTACATGGTTCAACACGGCCCCAATCTTGGTTCTGACACGACATTCTTGAAATACGCATAAAAGGCCGAAGCTAAAGGGTCACATAGGCTGTGCGAAAATTGTCAAGTGGGGGCCAGTTTAACAAAGCTCAAGCCCCGAAAGAAATTAATCCAGAAACTCCCTATGACCCCTTTATCACGGAAACAATAAAGGACCTAATTGTCATACTCAAACAGTCACCACCGCGTGCTCCGCCGCATACGCATACTTTCGGTTTGAACTACACCTTTGATATGCCTCGAGGTTGCAACGCAAAACGCTGGAGCTAATAAAGGTAATAAGAAAGCGTGCTGATTACCGCGTCTTATGGTCGGAACTTTTAGGGCACGCTTTCCCACTTGCTAATCGCCTACTTTGCGGAACAGTATGCGGCGACGTTTTTCGCAATCAGGAGGTGTTCCCACTGGCGACTAGGGCGCACACCTGCGGGTAACAGGCATGTTCACAATGCTCTATACGACTCACTTTGTGCTTCCTCTTTCAAACACTTGTGCTCCAATTGAAAAAGCATATTAAGGCACAGTGAAAAGGACAGGTATACTTTTAAAACCACGTGATACTTACGTCAAACAATGCCGTAAGCATCGGGAATAGCGGGAGAAGGAAGAGGCGACCGACACTTACGCCGCGAAGCAAGAACTTTCCAATGTATTATTGGGTGCCGGTATATACACGCATACTTTAAAACAACAACATTCGCATCGCCATCGACCACAGTAATTTATTTTCATAGACAACACGAAAGAAGTTTAGGGAGCCATCGACCCCGCGGCATTTACTTGTCCAATCGAGTGCGGGCACACCGAAGGAAATACGGCTGGAAGTGGGACACCGTCTCGCCGCTCATGGTGCTATCCGCGAAACTTGTTTGCTTCTACAATTTAACATGTTTCTGTGGGTTTATGGTACCCACCCGGTTAGCGCAGCTGATCGAATGTGTACGCTGACAGAATGAACGACGGGCGTGGCAAGTTGCTTTTACGGTAGAGACCGGCACCCATTTGCAATTCCGGTAGTAAACAAAACTTTTGTTTCCGGCTACGTCACTAGGCCCTGAAGCCATGGTTGCCTAATTTTATAGAGGAAAGAAAAGCTTAGGAGAGGCCCTCACTTCATCTCTGCTGAAGTCGGAAAAGCCATTTTTAGAGGTACCCTCTTCTACTTGTGTCTTGCTCGCACAATGTCGCGAAGTTGCCTTAACTCAACCCCGCTACCAGCGCGTCGCACAGCTGAGCGATGAAGCTGTCAAGCCGACGGTTAGCTAAAGCAGCATAGATATGCAATATGTACAATGGTACAAACAACAGCGTTACATGGCTCACACAAAGGAGAGAGCACGTCTAACTCGGTGCCTCCGTATAATTCCGCTCTCGGTCGTGCGACTGGACATTTATTCTACAGGATCCGTTTCAGAGGCGAGAAGTTCAATACTTCCTCCCACAACTTTCCTGTGGCAGCAGTTTGAATTCAACTAATGGAGGCGAAGTGGTTGCATCAGACGATCCGTCGGAAGAGGGAAGGCGAAGGCGAGTCCTCGGCACCGTTTTACTGCTCGAAGATCTACCGTAGTGAAAGGACGTGGGGTCATGTGCTCCCAAGGTGCGGCAATTGCGGCGCAGCCTAGCCGCGGAACAGGATAGACGCGAATGATAACGGAGAGTATCAGTATGCCTACTGATGCCTACCGGGCGTATCGTATGCCTACCGGGCGTATGCCTACCGGGCGTATCGTTTTAAACACAGTTTTTCTTCATCGTCACGTGCGCGCTCGACCTTTTCGAGTAGAAGATTTCAGGGACGCTGGCCATCTGGTTGGTCTGGTATGCTTTCCGAGGTAGTTGCATTGGGGGCATATCCGATAAACCACATCTGGGTGGTGACGTTTAACAGCCCCGAAGCGACGAAAAAGATGCTTGCGACCGCGGCGAACTGCAAGTGAAGGGACGGCGCTGCCTGGTCATCGACCCGAAGGACCAAGAGGTGAAATCGAAACTTCACTGGCTGTTGTACGGTGTTGGGACGAAGGCATTCGGGCGGCGTCTGCGGCATATGGCAAAGTTAGCGAAGTCACCCGGGAACGCTGGCGAGTACAAGGTGTGCACGAAAAAGGTTCCACCACCCGCACTGTGCTCCTCAAGCTGAAGGCTGGACTGAAGGTTGACGACCTGCCCCACCAAATTTGTCTTGCAGGTGAACTGGCTCTCGTTGTGGGCCCCGTCGTCCCATGCAGTGCCTGCGCTGGTACAAACCGCCGCACGTAAGGAGGGACTGCCAGTGCCGCGCTGCTCCCGATGCCGGCGGTTTGGACACCGAGTCGACCAATGTGTCAAGACGTACGCGAATGTGACCGGGTCCACGGAGAGAGAGGATTCTTCGAGCTGCTGATGGACACAGCGGAAGGGGAAGCAGCGAAAGGTGTGGGGGAGCATTCGACGGTGGAGGCGTCGGCTGCTCCAGGTGGACCCCACCGGCGATGGTCCCAAGAACCACCAACGGCCGGCAATCGACAGAGGCGTTTCACCTTTGCCTGTCAACAGGCGGAAGGTGGTGTTGACGCCCCTTCTGTAGAAGTCACACCGGATGCGACTGAGCCATACGAGATGGAAACGAACGTCGCCTCTCTTGCTAGCATGTCAACATGACCGCCAAGCGTCCCACGACGAGGCGGCACCAGGAGGGGGGGGGAAGAAGGTGGCACCGGAGAGCCGCTGCAAAAGGCGGCAGTCGCGCGGCGGTCGTCCCTTGCGACTACGGCCGAAAGTTCAGGCCGACCACCCCCGCCGGGACAACTACTGCCTCCGGGAGGCCCGACAGCGGACGGACACGCCTAGCGACGGCGTGACGAGAACGGTAGCACCATGCTCCCGGCCCCCACCCCTCGTTTTTTTAAAGACGATAGTCTTTCTTGGGCTACTTAAACCAGAAATTTTGGTCTGTCTGTATGTCTGTATGTATGTCTGTCTGTCTGCCTCGTGCCTCTCAGCCACCCGGCCAAAGCAAAAGAATGCCTGCGCAATAGACTTATATAGTCACAGCTAAATCTACCCGTCTATGGTCCGGTATAATGTTCATTCTTGTCAACATTGTTGAAGACGAACAAGACATTACGCAATTATGAGACAAAAAAATCAATACAGAAGTGATATTTGCAGTGTTCCTTTATAAAAAGTCAAACATGCTTGACTTTTTGCGAAATTAAATACTTCAACTGCAGAAAACGAATTCACTCTCGCCGTCGCCTGCTGTCGCCCGCGCCACTATAGCTTCTGGCGCCATTTTAAAAAATCAACCGGCAACAGTTATGCAAGGTTCCACTAGATAGTTTCCACGTTGCTTGCAACGCACGTGGAGTAGGGAAACGCGGTTCTATAAACGTTGAAGTAGGGTGCCTCGATTAACGTGCGTCTTCGCCGTACGGCAGCGTTCGCATCGAGACACCCGTTCGGAGCAGTGGAACGCGGGAAACTTAAAATGATTTAAGCAAACCTTTGGCGTCTTTACCTTGGGAGGAGCGCGACGCAAGAGGAACAACATGAGAGGTGAGCGGTAAAACGAAGGCAGGGCATTTACCTCGCAAAAGCCGAGAAAGACTGTCGTCTTTTGACGTCATTTGCAACGAAAGGAGCAGATACGCGGCCAGTTTTTTAAATGCCTACTGAAGCTCATTTGACCTTTACTACGCTTAACGTTCGAGGGCTGTCAGCAAAAAAGAAGCAAAGTCACGTCCACCGCCTACTTACTCAGCAGGATTTCGACGTGGTGGCATTGCAGGACGAAAGTTGAGGGGGAGGATGAGACCGGGAGCATGGTGCAGCGCTTCACGGCTAGGTATTTTGCGTGTGTCAGCCATGCTGTAGGAAATTCTGCAGGCTGTGTGCTTTTCTGAAAAAGCATTCAGGCCTGGAGGTTTAAAGTGTCGAGCGTGTGTTTTTGGTCGTTTCGTTGTGTGGATTTCGCGTTCATAACGCCGAATGGCGTGTGATATGCTCTGTATGCACCGAACGTGAGAGAGGATAGACAGAATTTCTTTCGCACTCTGCGTCAATACCTCACTGACGAGAGGCAAATTATAATGATGGGAATTTCAATAGTGTGTTATCCCCGCAAGACAAGACAAGCAGCATGTCCTTACAAGGACGTAAGTACCGATTTGCTGGCCGAACTTATCGACGAGTTTGGGCTGGTAGATGTGGCAAATGCCTTGAGAACGGTCGAGACGTGCGCTTCACTCACTTTCAGGGAACCAGTCACGCGCGGCTTGACAGATTTTATGTGTCACTTGAATTAATCCCCCAATGCAATCATCTAGTTTACATCCAGTATCGTGTTCAGATCCCTGCCTAGTTAAATGTAGCGTTGGGCCCAGAAAACAAAACGACCTTTTCTTGGGACCTCTGGAAATTAAACGCTAAACTTTTAAAGGATGAAATCTTCCCCGACACAGTTACGGAAAAATTAAAGAAATTAGAAATGAGGATATAAAATCGAAGAACAAGGGAATTATTCAAAGAAACAATTAAAGTTAAAGCCATCGAAAGATCTAGCTGCATAAGATACGAGAAAAAATGAAAGAAGAGATGCTACGTCACACTCTACAAAGATTAACTATAGAGGAAGGGAAAACACCTGGTGTGTTTAAAGATGCTGAGCATCAACTTGAGTTTAATGGACGAAGAATGCTATTGCAGAGCGCTCGTTCTTGCGAGAGCTGAGCATTAGCGATGGGGGAAACGCCACCAAACGGGCGCTTGGAATTAAAAAAAGGGCCCATCTCCCCGCGAGGGGACTCGAGTAATGCGTCGCATAGGGGGTGGGTGTATTCGTTAACGTTGAGTGTTTGGGGAGTTGGTGGTAGTGAATGCGTTGTATCAGCAGCTTCTTCACGTAGTTTTGAATGAGTCAAGGATATAAGGCGCGGTTTGTAGCCTTCCATTCTGTGTCGGCTTTGTGGCGCAGTGGTTAGAGCACCATGTACCCTTGCGTTCCGCCCGCGGGGTCGTGGGATCGAAACCAGGGGCCAGTAGTATTATTTTTTATATAGTGTAGGGGGAGGGGTGCGGGCCTGTTGTTGAGAGGAGGAGGGTAGCGTGATGCGGAGAGGAGGAGTGGGGGAGAGGGCGCACTGGAACGGCTGTTGCGGACGCCGAGGCACGCCAACGCCGACAACGCCGGGTGACATCGTGAGTAAAAAATTCTCTCCTTTAAAGCACTGTTTGACAAAACACGATAGATAAAATCGAGTGGGAAGGACGCACGTCAAGCAAAAAGAGGACATCCACCAGTTTTTCTTTGAATATTACCAATAGTCATTCGCGTATCGGCCCTGTAATCTAGAAACCTTTCGAGGGGAGTATCTTGGCTACATGCCAATTCTTGAGGACGAAACAAAACATACAGTTTGCAACCCGTATCTGTTGAAGAGGTGAAGGCAGCTATAGATACTTTAACCCTGGAAAGTCGCCCGGCCCAGACGGGCTAAGCGCGGCCTTCTAAAAGCATTTCAAAGGTGAGGTTTCCCCTGTTTAG
>JABSTR010000677.1:0-80901 GCA_013339765.2 Haemaphysalis longicornis | reverse complement strand
CCGGAATGACTGTGAGGGCTCCGACCGACTCATATGTTTCTCATATTCTATGAAGGCTATAAATAGGCTTTAGTGTACTCCGCGTACATATTTCTATCACCTGATTCATGGTGTGAATATGGTCCATTGTTGAACAGCCTTTACAAAACCATGAGTGTCATTTAGGTAGAAAGGTGGCAGAAATTCGCTTACCGATTACATTGGTAAGTAACCTGTAGACGACTGACAGTAAGCTGATCGGCTGTCATTTTTCAAGTCTTTCATTTCATCTTTTTAATAAAAAGATGATGTTCGGTTCTTCCAAGATTATGGTGCATTCGCGGTCTTTCAGGCATTGCGTAAACAAGTTTGCCAGTTTTACTAGTCCAATTTGCGCGCCATCCTTCAACAGGTCTCCTGTTATCTGATCTTCACCACGGGCTTTGCCTCGATTCATTTATGTCAAAGCCTTCCTTAATTGATCTGTCGTACTGGTTGGATCTCTATCTCCTCTGAACTACTTTCATGTTCGGCATTATTCTGGGTACTGTACAGATCTCTGAAACGCCTCTTCTACTACGCTATTTTACGCCCACTTGTGATGAAATCCCTTGCTTGTCTTTGTGTGCATGCATCTGATTTTCCACACACCTAGACGGCTCTTCACTGCTTTCAGGCTAATCATTCTTTACACCATATTTGATCCTCTCCATATTACATTGCGTATGTCGCTGTCTTAAGCTTCATAATTACCCAAAAATTCCGCCAGTTGAATTCTGTCAGCTTGGATGGTGATTGTGATATTTTGCCGTTTTCTAATTAGAATCTTTCATCTCCTGGGAAAGTTTAGTAGTATCCTGTCTAGCCATCGTGCCCTCGACTTCTGCTGCACACCTCGTGATAATCCGTGTAAGATTGCCGCTGGCTTCCCGTGTCGTAAGCATTGCTTCTCGCTAAGAGCTGATAATCGGTTCTGCAGCGCGATCATCAATTCTTCAACTTTCCGTCTGACTGTTTGCTCATTGATCAGATTCTTTTGCACTAGCTTCTTAGGGTCCCTCCTCAAATATAGTCTAATTCGAGATCTACCATACGATCCTCACTACAGTTTACCCTTCCGAGGACCTTTCACATCCTGCACCGACGCAAGGATTACCTCGTATTATGAAGTTTATTTCATTTTTATGCTCCCCGTTTTGGCTCCTCCACGTCCACTTCCGGCTCTCCCGTTTTGAAAAAGGTGTTAAAGATGCGAATATTATTCTTTCTGCGAACTCGACTAATGATCCCCCTGCCATTTCTACAGCACAGACCATAGTTCCCAACTGCCTGCCTCCAGCCTGATTCTTGCTTACTTTAGCATTAATTCTTCCATAAGAAGGGTATACCGTGTTTTTACTTTTGCCATTGCCGATTCCAATTTTCATAGAAGCTCTCAACTAGCTTGTCGTCGTGGCTGAATGTGCGTGCGTGGCCCCGTACCACCTTGAGTTTGTACCTCTTGTTGAGCCTAACCACAAGGGAACGTTACCCTTTCCTTAATGCTGTAGTATTCGTCATGTTAAGTCATGTTTGTAAGGACTAAAATTGCCCTCCAAGTTCACTTCTGTCACTAGACCCCAGTATAATGGGATGTCTCCTTTTTTCAGCACTGTGGTGCTTCACCTTTCGTCCTAACCTAACTAAGGCCTGTTACATCCCATTAAAGTCCTCTAATTCTTCGAACAACACCTCTTAACTCGCTTCGCTAGCCAAGGTTCTCGCGTTAAACGTTGCCAGGTTGAGATCCTAATGGCGGCCTGCCCGGCTCTAGGAATTCTTAGCACCCTCTGCAGCATCACGGGTCTGACCACCGGGATAGCGCGGTTGGTATCGCACTGCGCACGTTAAAGTTGCAGCGTTTGCACACTCACTTATCTCCATTCAAGCGGCGAAAGCTTTTTGGATGAAACAAACAAGATTCAAACAGTTTCCAAAAAAATTGTCTGCCCACCTGACTTATTAGGGCTGGAGCAACGTCTTGTAGCCAGCGTTGAAAAACAATGATCAAAGTTATTACTTTCCCGTTCATGTCCATATTGGCCGCAATCATTAGTATTCATTGCACGGCAGGATGGTCAAACCCCAAACTATCATATCGACGACGACAGGGAAAGGCGCGACGTGGTTTGCTCTCGCCAGCCTCTGTTGATTGGCCATCACACTGATTGGGTATGCGCCATTATTATCACGATCAACAACAACAACAACAAACGCCAAGCGCGTGTCGCTGTTCTTAGGAACCAACGAGTTCGTGGCAATAAAGCCAATTCCTTCAACCTAAACCACCAAGGTCCATCGTCCTATCGGTGACATTCTGGTAGGTGCTGGGTACGTTCACCCTATGTCCAGCCGCTCTCGGCGACCCCGCGAGGCGAGTCCAATTCTAAGCCCAGACCGGCGCGCCTTCTTGGAGAACGAGGCTCGCACGAGCAGGCGGCTGCAAGGCCGTACTCCGGAGTTCGGACTGCTACCAGACGGCCGGAGGACCACTGTATCTTCCAGGATGACGTCACAGGCACAGCAAACCGATGCACCTTTCTACCCCGTTGTGCACTGGCCCATTATCCCAAGAAAACCTGCCCCATTCCACGGCGATGCCTTTGAGGACGTGGATGACTGGATAGATCAGTATGAACGGGTGGCTCGTCACAACGGATGGACCTTAGATCATTGCCGGCAAAGCTTCTATTTCGCATTGGAAAATACGTCCCGTATATGGTACGAAAACAATGAACGATCGCTAACCTCGTGGGAGGTTTGCAAGGAGACACTGAGGCGAGCCTTCGGCAACCAATACCGACGGCAAAAGGCTGAAGACCTCCTTCAACGCCGAATCCAGGGCCCTAACGAAAGTCTGATAAGCTTTGTCGAAGACGTCCTTCGGCTGAGTACCCGTGCTGACCCACAAGCTACTGACGAAAAGAAGTTACGCGCATTGATGAGGGGCGTGAGAAGAGGACATCTTTGGTGGCCTTGTTCGCAATCCACCAACAACAGTCGAGGGATTTGTGACGGAGGCAACGAACATTGAGAAAGCTTTGACAGCCAGGAACACTACCACCGAATGACAGATGCCCCGACGTTTCAGCTTTTGCATCAGCCCCCTTCTCAAACCATGCATCCGAGGGATACATCCGGGAGCTCATCCGGGACGTTGTTCGAGAAGAGCTCCAAAAGCCGGCTTCAAAGTCGCCAGCTTCTATTTCTCTCGTTCAGACTGTCCAGGAGGAGGTGCAACGAGCTCTTGTTACTGGTGGCCTAGTCGATGTAACCCCCCGCGCCCGGCCGCAACCTATGCTGCCGTTACCAGCCAACCGCAGTTGCTTACTGCTGGGCCGGACACGAGCGCGCCGCGACGAGAGAGATTTGCCCATGCAGGCTAGCAAACAACCTAGGCAGCAGCAGCGTGGCCCATCAAAAGACGAATTTGTGGAGGACGGCCGACAACCGCCCACTCTCTTCCACTGTGGTGAAGCCGATCACGTGTACCGCCGGTGCCCCTACCGTGAGCTTGGGCTTCGAGGTTACCGTCCCAACGACCCACGCCCGAAGTACGGCCAGCAGCCTCGAGAAATCGAGGACTACCTTCGACGCTCGTCTCCGCCGCGCGGAGGAGTGCCTTCGCCACTCGTCTCCACCGCGCGAGGAGTACTTTCGACGCTCGTCCCCGCCGCGCGAGGACTACTTTCGACGTCCGTCCTCGCCGCTACCCCCTACTGTTCGAGGAGCTCGCTCGCCGTCCCCTCATCGCCCCGCCTCACCTCTTCGACGATCTCGCTGTGAGAGTCAGTCTCCCGTTCCTCACCGGGAGGGAAAACTAACCCCGGCAACCGCTGGAGGTGGTGTTGCCGATGTCGCAAATGGTGAAGAGCCTCCACGAACGTCGCGACGCCCGGACCATAACGCCGACAATGCGCATGCCGTGTCAAATAACCTTGACATCATTATCGACGGCCGCGACGTGACGGCGCTCGTGGACACCGGGGCAGACTATTCCGTCTTGAGTGGGAAGTTATCTCGTAGCCTGAGAAAAGTAACAACGCAGTGGGACGGTCCCGACATGCGCACCGCCGGAGGTCACACTGTTGCGCCGATAGGACGTTGCACCGCCCGCGTCGAAATCAATAGTGAAGTGCGCCTGGTGAAGTTCCTCGTGCTGGAGAACTGCTCCAGGGACGTTATTCTTGGGATAGACTTTTTGACCGAATATGGCGCCGTCATCGACCTAGGAACGAACAGGCTTACGCTTCGGACACCTGCACCTATTCAAGAGATCCCTCCATTGACGGCAGCACCGGTATTTGTCGTAGCCGATAAACGTGAAGCTGCCCCGCGCTCCAGAGTATTCTTGTCTGTACAAGCAGATATTGCAACTAGCGGAGAGGCTCTGATCGAGGGAGTGTCCAACTTCTTCTAGAAAAGGGGGTCGGCGTTGTTCGATGCATAGCAAACCTTCATGAAGGACACGGAAATGTCCTTGTTACGAACTTCCGGAACGAGCCGCAGCATTTGACGCGAGCAATGACCGTAGCTTACCTAAAGGAATTGCCGACTCCATTGACGATCCTTTGCTGTCCGAACTGACTACACGATCGGCAGCCCGGAAACCAGGCATGGCTGCGTCTATCCGAATTAGACGTAAATCAGAAGCTTTCGCCCTCAGAGCGGCACGGGCTATCCCAACTGCTCGACGAGTTTCGGGGCTGTTTCACTGCAAAAACCGGTATTGGAAGGACCAGTGTAGCCAAGCTCAGAATTATTACTGACGACATAACACATCCTCTCTGTCAACCACCCTATCGCGTTTCTCTAAAAGAGAGGGTAAGTTATCCAGGAGCACGTTCAAAACATGCTCGAGGACGACGTTTATTCAACGGTCGAGAAGCCCCTGGGCCGAACCGGTTGTGCTTGTAAGAAAGACGGAACATTGCGGTTTTGTGTAGATTATCTCGATTGAACAAAGTGACTAAGAAAGACGTATACCCCCTTCCACGCATTCATGACACGCCTGATCGGCTCCGTCATGCTCGTTACTTCTCATTATTGACTTAAAGAGTGGCTATTGGCAAATCGAGGTTGATGCGCGGGACAGGGAGAAGACTGCATTTATTACACCAGACGGCCTGTACGAATACAAAGTTATGCCGTTTGGGCTATGTACAGCACCGGCAACATTTCAGCGCGTCATGGACACGGTCCTCGCAGGCCTGAAATGTCAGACCTCCCTTGTTTACCTTGATGACGTAGTCATTTTTGCTAGCACTTTCGAGGAGCACTTACGTCGGCTGAGAGCCGTGCTTGAAGCTCTGAAAACCGCCGGCTTGACACTAAATCCCAAAAATGCCGATTTGCTTACGACCAGCTCAAATTTCTTGGCCATGTCGTGAGCAACGAAGGAGTACTCGCTGACCCAGAGAAGACTGCTGCAGTGAGCATTTTCCCGAGACCATCACAGAAAAAGGCGGTCAGAAGGTTCCTGGGTCTTTGCGCCTACTACCGACGTTACACTCGGAACTTTTCTCACATTGCCGCCCCACTAACCCACCTAACGAAGGAAGATGTTCCGTTTGAATGGAAGCATGAGCAACAACTGGCTTTCGAAGGCCTCAAGAAGCGCTTCAGACAACACCTGTTTTGGGGCACTTCGACCAGGAGGCGACGACAGAAATCCACACTGACACTAGGAACAAGGGGCTTGGTGCGGTACTTATTCAAAACCAGGATGGCGCTGACCGAGTCATTGCATATGCGAGCCGCGTGCTCTCTAGGGCGGAGAGCAATTACTCCACTAATGAGAAAGGAGTGCCTCGCCGTCATTGGGCTACCACTAAGTTCCGGCCCTTATCTTTATGGGCGCCCGTTCCACGTGGTCACTGACCACCACTCCCTCTGCTGGCTGGCCAGCCTGAAGGACCCGTCTGGGCGTCTAGCACAGTGGAGCCCGAGGCTACAACAATTCGATGTCAGTATAGCGTACAAGTCTGGGCGCAGGCACACTTATGCCGACTGCCTCTATCGGGCTTCCATGGGGTGTGGGCAGGCTGTTACCGACGACGATGACGACGCCTTCTTGGGAGCAGTCAGTAGTGCGGACATGGTGACACGCCAACGGAGTGACCCTGAGCTCAGGCAGGTGATCGCCTACTTGGACGACCAATTAGGTGCTGTCCCTTGAGCCTTCAAACGTGTTGTGCACGCGCTCACTCTTCGGGACAATGTCCTCTACAAGAAGAACTTTGCGGCTGGCGGTCGCTCGTGGCTCCTGGTCGTGCTGGACAATCTACGCATGGAGATTGTTGAGAGTTGTCACGATGATCCGACTTCGGGACACCTTGGTTACATCCGTACGCTAGCGCGACTAAGGGAAAAGTATTATTGGCCTCATCTTCCCAAAGCTGTACGTCATTACACCCGAACATGCCGAGAATGCCAGCTGCGAAAGAGGCCACCAACATGCCCTGCCGGACTTCTTCAACCAATTATTCATCCGATGGCCCCGTTCCAGCAAGTTGGAAGGAATCTGCTAGGTTCTTTTCCTTTGTCGATCGCAAGCAACCGCTGGATAGTTGTGGCAACGGATTATCTCACCAGATACGCCGAAACCAAAGCCCTTGAATTCGCAGCCACATCGGAAGTAGGTTTTCTTTATCCAGCACATTGTTCTACGACATGGTGCACGAGAGGTTCTCATCACCGACCGCGGTTCCGCGTTTACAGCTCAAATAACGCAAGACATTCTGTGCCTAAGTCACGCCAGTCATCGTGGAACTAGGCATACCACCATCAAACAAATACACTGACAGAGCGCCTGAACAAGACTATTACAGACGTGATGGCGATGTACGTCGACATGGAGCATCGAACATGGGACGAGCTTTTACCTTTTGTAACCTTCGCGTACAATACTGCAATCCAGGAGACAACAGGGTTTTCTCCATTTCACCTGGTTCACGGCCGGCAAGTAACCACAATGCTGGATGCCATGTTGCCCCTCCTGCCCAATGATGATGCCCACGAGGACGCTCGGCTAGTCTCTGAGCGCGCAGAGGAGGCCCGGCAATTATCCAGAATCCGAATTTCCACCCAACAGTCAGTCGACGCTGCTCGCTACAATCTTCGTAGACGTGGCGTACACTTTAGTCCTAGAGATAAGGTGTGGGTCTGGACACCCGTTCGACGCCGTGGGCTTAGCGAAAAGCTCCTTAAGCGTTATTTCGGGCCGTATACAATACTGCGCCGTATCAGCGACGTTAACTACGAGGTACTACCGGACGCAGTGCGTTCTTCATCCCGACGACCTTTACTTCCGGACGTTGTACATGTTGTGCGCCTCAAACCCTACTTTGTTCGCTAGCATTCCAGCCGTCACTTCCAGAGAAGCGCATTGCAGTTTACGTATCCACTCGCATCGGCACGATGCGTTTTTGAACAGGGGGGTAATGCCGCAATCATTAGCATTCACTGACACGGCGGATGGTCAACCCCCCCACTATCATCATCGACTGACGGCCACAGGAAGACGACGTTGTTTGCTCTCGTCAAGTGCGCGGTCGCTGTTCTTAGGACCCAACGAGTTCGTGCAATAAAGCCAATTCCTTTAACCCTAAACCACCAGGTTCACCCTACAATCAAGCGGAGCCGAAGGCCAAAATTGAATGGCCCGAAGATGTTGTTTGGCGGTGGATTGGGCCGCCAGTAACTAATCCAAAACAATTTTTCATGACGTCACAAAAAACGCAACAACGTGGCTGAGGTGTCGCTTTTGCGGTTCTTTTTCCATGAATGTGTCCAATATTTGCTGCAGCTGTGCTAAAGCAAGAATTGTTTTATTGGAGCGTGGGAAGAATGTTCGTAAATAAGGTAGAAGGCCGTTGGCAAAAGTGGGTAACCGGGTGGGGTATCCCACACCCGAAATGAGAACTCCTGGTTTATTTTGTTCTGTTTGTTCCAGTGAATTACGTACTCCTCAAGAAGAATTTGTCAAACGCTTGCTTAAAGCTTCCTCCGGTAAAGAACCGGTAACGGCTCGTGAAGGATACCAGGAGCTTTCATAAGCACACGTGCAGCGCCGTTAAAACGCATGGCGATTTTGGCCCAATAACTGTTTCAAGCATGTGCAATTGCGTTGCACCTCCAGTCACCTGAGCGGGGCATAGAAAATTTAGTTGATACGTTACTACAAGAACGTAAGTGAAAAAAAGAAAAAAATTATTGCACATTTTCAACAAATCAGCTTCTCGAAACATACTTACAAAACGTGATGAACCAAAAATATTGCTTTTCAAAACATCGTTTCTCCAAAATATTCATCGCACACCACAACCCGTCCAACCTTCCTCAAGGTCCTTAGAGAATATATAAATCCAATTTACAGGACTTAGAGAATGAATATATAAATCCAATTTACACAGCGGGTTGCTGGTATGAGACAGCGGGTTGCTGGTATTTTTTTGCTGATGATTTTTTAACGCTGATCCTCAAACATGATCGATGATCGAACAGATGCATGATCGATGATGACGAAGACGATGCTGTATGACGAACGACTGATGATATTTATTGTTGATGATTATTTTTCTGATGAGGATGTTGATGATTATTTTTCCTCAATAATCTGCTGCCCATGGATCGCGAACCAAGTGCATCGTCATCTTAGTTCAACATCTTGGCCTTTCACATCGGTATGCATTAGCGGAGAGACTAACACATAATAATATCCAGAGATAAAAACGTTACATAAATTGATTGAATGCATGGTTTAAAGCACTGACGCAGTGCAGGACCTCAGACGCACCTTAATGGATGACTCCGCAATAATTTTACCACCACCCCTTGAGTGCGCGGTTAAAGTGCGCGGAAATTCTATCGTACACACACGGGTGGTTTTTTGCATTTCGCCTCCATCAGCCTCCATCAGAATCGGCCGCGGGGCCGAAAATTGAACCCGCGTCATCGTCCTCCCCAGCACTAAAACGTTACATAATTCCCTGCTGTCGGAAGTTTCAGGTTCAATCTTTTCTTCGGGCAAAGATTTACTATACCATATCCGAGATGCTACAGTTCTGTAAGGGATCCTGCTTGCATGAGCCGCTATGATTGAAAGAAACGCCATGTTTTGCAATACAAACAGAGAGAGCAGGATAGAGGCAAAAGTAGGGAGTACAAAAATCAAGAAGCAACAATTCAATTATTACTTAGCGTTTCGTCTTAAGCAGACAAATAGATGAGGCAAAATAAATGGATGTCCGGGTGGCATAACCGTCCCGGAAAAGAATGGAATAACTTCTCGTTTCTCCCAACCCATTCGCGTGACTGTTCTGTTGCAACGTGTAGCGTTACGCTTAATTTTAATTTCTGATGACTTGTATTTGGCCGGCTGAGAATGAAATGAGGTTGTTTAGGTGTAAGGGCCCTCAGGGCCCTCAAAACCACGTTACGTCGTGCAGATATACCCGGAGACGTCAGCAATGGACATTGCGGATGTCCAGGAGACGTACCGTTGGGGTCAGAGTTACATATATTCAGGTTGTTCCTACAACTGCAAAAACCATCCAAATCACAAAAAGGATAACGTACAATAGACGTCTCATGGTACTTTTATATGCTGTTTACGGGACGTTACCTTAGTGGTACGTCTTATGGATATTGTAGTGGTACGCACGCAAGACGTATATAGATGTCTGTACTACATGGTTTTCTGTCTTTGGCACAAGCATTAGTTTTTATATATCATGACTTGTGCGTTAGTATGATATTGTTGAGATGAACCTGTATGCCTGAAACTTACATTCTTTATACATTATTTGGAAGTTTGGCCAGCCCCATTTCCAAGGTTGCCTACGTGTTGTGGGCATTTATGCTTCAAATACATGTCATGCTAGCTATTCTGCACTGTTTGCTGTTACTTGTCACCTGGTTTCTAGATCAATGTGTTTCCACTTTTGAAGTACTGCATACGGCATGAAGTCTCATATGTGAAGTGCGAAGCTGAACACACACTCTCGCAGAAGCACACGAAGCACAGCTCTAAACAAGAAATGTCTTATCGAAAACAAGAGGCACTACGTAACAGCAAAACAGTCCCGATCAGCACAAGCACCCTGGACACAAGGCAACCACAGTAGCGTCATCGAATTCTACCACACAGCACTTCTGTACAGGCCTCTTGCAAATAAACTATCCCAGAAACAATTCAAAAATTAAACTAATTAAAATGACAGTCTCCCATTCTATCTGCATGTACCTGCAGCTGGGTTGTAAGAACGCTTTCAAAGTACACATAAAACACAAAAGAGTTCAGCTAAAACAGTTTATATTGAATTCCAAATTATGTAATATGCTATCGCAACACAAACACTTTATTTTCATTCCTATCTGCCCTGGCCCACAGGGCACACATTGTGCAATTTCAAGAATAGTACAAATATTCATGACTATAAATAAGTCACACACAGCAGAAAGGTTGACAAAAAAATAGGAAGAAAAGCAAACATGTGAACACTGGGTACAAGCACAGAATACTTATGCAACGTGAAATATCGCACATTAAAATGGGTGAAACACAACGCAAGAAAAGTGTGAAAACAAAGAAATGATTGAATGGTGGTTATAAAAAGACACTGGACATTTACAAAACTAAATAGTTCACATGTAGTGAAAAGTTTGTGGAACAATAAAACAAAAGCACCTAGGGAACACAGAAGTGGTGTTATTGAGTGGTGGTTGTGAGTTCCATACAAATTTAAGCTACTTTAAACAAACCAACATCTAGGGAAATGGTTATGATCTATAGAAACGGTGTGTATAAACAAATGACTGTACGGCGCTTACAAGAGCAGTAGAAATTTACGTGATGAAATAATTCACAGTTAGTGAAATGGCAGGACAACAATAAAACAACAAAACACTTTAGAAACAGCTTATTGAATTCTGGAAGAAAAACAAAAAAGTTACACTATTTCAATATTTCACACAAGTGATATTATTTGGTAACAAACGAACAAACGGGGAACACGGAAATGATTGATATTAGTTACAAGTAGACAGAATTACATGACTACGTGATTCACACCAAGTGCTACGCTCAAAGAACAATAACACAAAATAAAAACGCATAGAAGAACGGAAATGATTCAATGGTGGTTCAATGGTGCATGCCTCCATCATCAGTTATGGTAGGGATTCTTGAACAGTTTGCGTTCTTCGTTGTGGTGCCAGAAACTGTCCAAATAGTTGCAGATCAGATTGGTAGGAAAGTGAGTAAAAATTTCGTGGTCCAACGGCTGAAAGAAATTTAATACCTCTTTCCAGCAATAAAAATAAGAAGCCGCAGGTTGTCGACAAAGCTGATATTTGCACAGGTTGTGACTGACAATAAAAATCTGGGCCTATACATTGTCTGTTGAAAGAATTTGGTGTCTCTAACAACACGAAGATATCTAGTTACACACAATGCTGGATGCTACTCCCAGGTGGAAAAAACCTCGCTTCTCTTTTTCACAAATCATGAGAACTCCTGCGCCAAGTTGACCGTCATCAGTACCTTGAGCACGCGCCTTGTTCAGACTGTTGCAGTAGCACCTGCTTTGCAAGCCAGTTCTTCAATCTAGGCGTGGGTACAGGAAAATCTGTGTTGTTATAGAGCATTTTAAGACTCGTTTATTACAGAATGGCTGCCTACCATTGTCCCTGAAAAAGACAGTGTATGACAGCTGCATCTTACCGGTACTCACCTACGGGGCAGGAAACTGCAGGCTAACTAAAGGGTCTAACTTAAATTAGGGACGACTTAGCAGGCAATAGAACGCTAGAAGATGGGTGTAACATTTATGGACAGGACGAGAGCGGAGTGGATATAATTATTGTCAGCATTGGCAATACTAAGGCAACCTTAAAACTAACACTATGACAGCTAATGTGAGGTACCACTATATATAAGAACTATATTTCGTAAATGGGGCTCTGAGGACATTTTAGCCCAGCTACAGGTCCCATCTGAACTTGCAAAATATTTTTCTGTGTCTATCCTAACGGTTTGGTGGATTGGAGTGATAATATATACACGGATGAAGCCATCACCACAAAATGTGGCAAAAGAAAACATGCACAAACCGGCACAGCGTCACTCCCATGGACATATGCTTCCTGCAGCAGAATGGCGAAATGGGCTAGTTGGTATATATGCATAACTAAACCTTCAAAATGCACATCACTGAAAAACTCGTCATGTTGTCCTGTTCGCTTGTCCTGCCAGGCCTACATTTTTAGTTGAAGTATACGTTGTACAGCAGGAAGCATCAAATTAGTGCAAGAAATTTTTACAGCACAATCCCATTCACACATAGTCTAAGTTGCACCAGTCAGCAGCCTGCAACATGTAAGTTATTAGCAAACGACAGGCCAGAAACCAGAATCACTTACTCTGCCTTAAACCTGCGAAATCCCAAATGCTGTGTTACTCTGATCCCCAAGGTGTGTTACACACTAAATTCACTAAGCTGAAAATTCCATAAGTGACAGAAATTTAACAGCCATTTTTTAATATTTTTACTAAGTTCTGAATGGTTAATTTACGTTTGCGATGCTGCAGTAAGAGTACGAAGCACAACCAGCGCTGCTCATACTACTGTACCAGTTACGACATGCGTGTAGTTCTGACGTTACAAATAAATTCGGGTTGCATACACGTTGTTTATTCCAACATTTCACGATCACACTGAGTGTTCGAAAAGATTGAACACTCAATCGAAACGCGAAAAAAGCATCCAGATGGCATTTTAATCTAATGCTGTACTCTCTGAACTGACTTGATTTATTTTTTATTTTATTCCTACACGCACGGCAATCATTCAATTTATTGTGCACGTTTTTTAACCGAACCTATTATGACGAAAAAAAAACGGCATCTGCAGAAACGAAACAAAAACCAATATCACGCTAAAACTACACGATGTGCGTGTAACGTATACACGCTCATATTCGTACACGCAGTTATATTCGCCCTCTCTAGCTTCGCTTATTTGATTTCATATCAAAACATTCGCCTAGCAAAACAGGACTTAACACAAACACTTCACCAAACACAGGGCTAGAAATTGCGCGAGAATTGATTCTGTTTACAAACGCAGTAGCCAGGTACCAAGGTCTACCGACAAATCTCCGCAACGCACAAAGCGAGTCCCTCAAATGGTTAGGGCTAACCGCTTACGCGTACCGAAGTTCGAGAGCAACTCTGCTACGTTAAATACATATGACAAGAAAACAAGGTTCACTAGTACTCACTTACTTCATCGACTACTTGGCAGTATTTTAAGTGCGAATGCACTTCTTAAGCGAGCCTGAATCGTCCGCCGCCGTCGTCCGCATAGCAACAGCTGCGGGTGCGCGCGCTCCTCGTTTCCTCCTCGTCTTCCCTAGCAACGGGGAGAAATGGGCGCGCGCTACTCTCCTCCTCCTCTCTCCGCTCAGTGACTGCGGGTGTTGGGCGCCTCCTCTCCACTTCGGGCGGGAGAGCTCTCGCTCGCGTAGCGGGGCGCTCCGCATTCCGACGCGTGAGGGCGCTCATGTAGCCCTCGCCGTAACGGCGGGCGCTACTCTCCTCCTTCTCTCTCCGCTCAGTGACTGCGGGTGTTGAGCGCCTCCTCTCCACTCCAAGATCACGATATCCACCGTAATCGCGCAATCAACAACCGTGCATTCGCACTTACACACTCTCCCCCTCGGGGAAGTGCAAGGGAATTTTCTTCGTCCGGTAGATAAATCCATGGTATTCAAATCACCGGAACTAACGAAAGTTGAAGGCGTGCACACCCGTGCCGTCACCGGCCTGTAGCACGCGTATCGATACGGAGTGCAGTTAATAAACTTTGGACGATCGGACCTGCCGCGCAGCGACTTCCGGTCTCGTGTTCGTACGAGGGAAAAACTAGTTCCTAAAAGACACCCACCTTGATAAAAACGCGTTGCGAAATAGATGCCCAAGTTAATGGTAAATACAGATATTAGTTCCCAATTATATACAAGAAAATCTGAGCGTGGGTATTTTTTTAAGAAAACAGTAATTTTACCGATAATCTCAGTTACGAATTTAAGGCAATTTCAGGGTCTGCTATGGAAATAGAGCTACCGTGGGGTTGTGGGCGCCGTAATTTTATGGTTTGTTCTAAAGGCCGCAACCACTTGCAGCGTATTTTCCGCGCTTTCGCGCGTCGACATCGCCCCGCATTGACGGCGTCGGCAAAATACACGGCGACGTGAGATGACGCGGGAGGAGGAGCTGCTGGAGGAGGAGGAGGAGAAAACTTTACTGAACAGGTGGATCGAGCTTCGAAGTGGCAGGGTCCTCATTCAGGACTCCGTTGGTGCGGCCTGCCGTCTTCGCCCTTTCAGCGAGCCAAAGCTGTTTACTCCCACTGCTCCTATGTAGCTACGCCGATGTCTATGCTGCTCGCAGATATCAGCGTCGACGCAGCGCCAGAAAGCATCCGAAAGCAGGCGACATCGTCCGGATTCCATGTCCATCTCCTGGTTTGGGGTCATTACGTTCGCAGAAAACAATCATTTTTTAACGTGCGGTAATTTGGTGCCTTGAGGCAAATTACAAGCTATTTCTGTTCGAAAGTGCGCATTCCTCCGTGGCTAGCTTGGCTTTCATCGGGGAGATCGGGGGTTTGGGAGAGCTTTTTGCGAGTTAAATACGGGAGCTCTGGCTACATCGCTTGTAGTGTTAGCATGATGGGCTTGTCAGCAAGATCGGTGCGTAACGAACAAAGTTTATCAACGCCAGAAATCTAGCGGTGCATTCAATTTCATTCGGGCTACCGTAGCTTGCATAGGGGGAACGATGAAGCGCGATAGCTTTTTTTGGCTTAAATAGGGAGCTTTGGTTACATGACTTGCAGTATTAGCATAATTGACCTCGCCTCCAAGATCGGTGCGAAGGGAAGAAACAAGCGTTATCACTGCCGAAATTTGTTAAATACGACCAAAACGAATCACCCGAAAATATTCGCTGGCAGCCTCTGTTAGGTTCCAAATTCTTGGGTCCACGCATTGTGTTCTGGCGTGGTCGGGTGGATTGGAGCTTAGGTGCTGGTGTTGTGTTTTGAAAGTCTTTGGTTCGAATCTTGGCAAACACTGGTTTTTTTTAGTTTTTTTTGCAATGAGGGTTCTTCTACTTTTTTTCCAAGGCAAAAAAGGCAAGTACCTTGCCGTTTAACCTACAAGTGACGTTTGACGGCAACCTCAGTATCAAGGCAGCCCCGAAATTTGCTTTGCTCACACTTTGAATTCATAAAGCTGCAGTCGGTACGTAACATCAAGGTTAAATCAACTAGCAAGTAAAGTTGTGCTAATTGCGTCTTCCTTCACCTTCCTATCTTATTTTGTTCAGATTTGACGGCAATGACCCCCGCCCCCTCCCACTGCCCACCAACCAAAAAAAACCTTACAGGCTGGTTGGCAATTCTGCATTAAGTTCCTGCCTCTTTCCGTGAGGTGCGGTATTGGGCTACTGTTTTGAAGGTCAAAGGTTCAAAGCAATAGTGGTGGATTACAATACTTGCATAAAACCCCTCGGTACAAAACCCTGACAAAACACATACAAACCCTTGGCAACTTCAATACATTACGCCTGCAGAGAGTTTGAAAATAAGGTATAGCAGATATAGCTAAAATAAATGTAACTGCGATAGACATGTTCGAGGTAAAAAACGGACATACCAACAACATCTGAACAACGTCAGCTAAATATGTTTAAATACCGTCCCCAAATAAAGCAGCAGCAACATCGAGAGTACGTCTTTAGCAAAGTTGAAAGAACGTCCGACATGAAGGTACCAGCAACGTTATCTCAACATCAAAAAATTTTCATTAAAATATTGCACGTTGTACGGATGTCTAATAGAGATACTGCTGGGACATAGACGTTCGGGTCTTTTTGGGACGTCGCAGAGATGTTAGTGGTTTGCTGGGCACTGAGTGGTCAAAAGTACCTTTGAGCGTGTTTTGAAATCGATAGGCATTCAGCATGGTACAGTAGCACCGTTGGGCCGCATTTACTAGCAATACATCAGCACCACAGTTTATCGTAAAGTTCATCTATGCAATGTGTATTAGATTAGCCCAAAGCCATCCTTGCCGGATCTACAGCCTCAATAAAAAGGTACTTATCCTCTTTGAAGAAGTCAATTCTTTACAGGAAGTATCGGGAACGTATTGGGACAACTTGAGGTCTAAACAGGACCGAGAACTGCGCCTGAACAACCCCAGTTAGACAACTCTTCTACAACTTGGGACATGCGTTAACAAAACTGAAGCAATACAAATAAACATAAACAGATAAAAATTCTTCACTGTAGCTCACAAAGTATGTCCGCAAGTAGAAGAAGAAAACAACCTTTGGAAAGAGGCCACAGCTGATCGAATAGAATATCAGTACTAACAAACTTTCAGGGTAGACTTCTTTGCGTTGTGCAGGTATTCTTAAATGTCGAGCCCTAGGCCTCATCTGTAACTGAAAAGTGCCGCACTCAAACACATTCTATTAGTGACGACATACGGCTCGTATACGTCGCTCCGTACGAATCATAATTACACAAAAATTAGGTCAACCACACCTTCAATATAATGGTAAGTATGATAGTTCTGGTAAAAAAACTAGCATCATCAATTAAACATTTGACGGTGTGGAATACTTCATAGTGTACTTCTTGGCCTATTTCAAAATATTTTTATTTATAGGTACTGAAATAGACGAGAAAAATACTAGGAAGAACATCCCTTTACAATTCGCTTGTATAGGGTTGGAACAAAGTATAGAGACAAAACATATCTATGCATACGCATTCGGTCTTCCCCACTGGGAAATGGACTAGTAGCAATGTCGTAAATATTAAGCATCATACTTTTCATGTTGTGCAGGCCGAAGAGGTCTTGGTGTCATTGGCTTTGATTTAAATGGGTCTTTTGAGGACGTCGGACACGGGCTCTTGTTTAAGAAACCGGTCTCCACTCAAGCTACAGCCGCGCTGCAATCCTTTACTGGGCAAATATTTATGTGATAGGTCATGCTTGGTGTGCGTAAATGGGCAGTCTCCTGCTCGCTATAAAGCCACTAGCCGTATCCCTCAGGTCTCTGTTTTGGAGACTTTTCTCAATTGGTATAAATAATGGTTCTCCTTTTTTTACGACGATCATTTCCTGATGACATCGAAACCCTGAAAGGGACCCGCGGCTTCTGTCACGGTAGAGGTAGCCTACGATCGTTTCCGCACCGATTCCCTGTTTCTTATGAAAGCGCGTTTTGTGCAGCTCAAGAAACACCTAGCCCGGAAGCTACTGTCTCGCCCCGTCCCGTCAGGCAGATTCCCGCCTGTCCCTGCTGTCCAGTCGGGCAGATTCCTACGCGAGTGCTACGTCCGCCTGTTCCGGTTTTGCGGGTCCCACCAACCGGTTCTCATGTGGCGGTGTTGGCGGCCGTGTAGCCGCACTCCTTCGTTTACCCACTCGCAGCTGGCTGGGCATCGATTCGTTGACGATGTTGGGGTTCCGCCGCCGAAGGTGTGACACACGTACCGCCTTCTATCGCTGTCTTTTCGGTGAAGCACGGTAATTTTTTAACTGGATTTGATCTGCTGCCGCTGCGGATTCGGCGACGGTCTTTGCGCAACGCTACCGTGAGTGTGGCGCTCGTTTCGCCTCCCTTCACTTTTTATTTGATGGAGTTCCCGAATTCTTTTCGTGAGCTGGAAATACAGGCTTGAACTGTAGGTGTTCTGTCAAGGAAAGAAAGGCCGAAGCGCCGTCATTAGGCTGCACACAGCTCGTTCTAGATGTCCCTGCTGCTAGACTCTGGGATGGGTTGGTTCCTTTTTGTCGGCTCGCCAGTGAATTTCACTACTTCTCCAAAAACTTGCCGCCATGTCTCGTTTAACCATGAAGGACAAGGCAAACTCAGAGACTAAACAATGTGACTTTATACACATTTTGTAGAGGTTCTATAGTTAATGACTGCAATACCGCGAAGTTGGGTTTATAAGATGCTCGCTGTGGTCTAAGCGACGCCGCAGGGCACTTCCGGCGACACAGCGCTATTTCGATAGGAAAACACCGTATACTCTCGCGGGGCCGAACCTATAAAATGACCATATTGACAGAGGAAGAAAATAGAAAAAATGGTGAGCCTTGCAATGCGCGGTTGCAGTGTTAAGTGACATACCCGCCAGGGTGGCACTCCTTGCAAGGTTGAAAGCGAGCCATGATTTTTTCACCGCTTGCGCAGACTCCGCTCGTTTGCGCACGCGCCTTCTGTCCAGGCGGGTTAATCGTTAGCGGCCCCTTTATCGGCCGCCGAGATTCTACATTCGCGTCGTAAGGGCCGACAGTAGTGCAGGATATTCCCACTCAAGCCTAACATTGGGTTTCTTACTTTTCATGCGAATCTTGTAGCCTGGTCCCGTCTACAGTCCGGGAAGTCGAAACGAGGCGTGGCATTTTCAGGACAGGTTGCATATTGCCAAGGTTGTGAGCGTTGACGAGGAGGACGAGGATGTGCTCTTTCACTTTGAGGGTGGGAGCTCCCGCTGTGATGAGTGGCTTCTGGTGAAAAGCATCCAGTTATGGCTGGGGGATCACCTTTACACTCGTATGGAGGTGCAGAAGCATCATTCCAGAAAGTCGGGATACAAAAGAGCAGAGGAAGTGCTCTTTTGAGATTCAGCCTTCGCACTTACGTGCCCTGCGTTGGATGCTCCGGGTATTTCCCAGAACATTCGCATCAAACACAGCACCTGGGGATTACAATGATGTCAGTTTTGTTTCTTGTTTGGCCGTTGACATTTTACTATGTCCATGTCTTATAATATTGTTTGTATAAGAATGTGTTCATACCTCAGAATATGTTTTCCTGCAAATACCACAGTGCATTTCTTCGACCGTTTCAACTCCCTATTCCAAATTTTCCGACTGACCTTTCTCCCATTTGCTTCGCACCTACTTTTTTATTAAAGCCTCGCAACACAATCTTGAACTGTGCGATTGCCTTCCTCATTGCTGATTCCTCGTCCTCGTGGAAACTGTTCATACGGCTTCATCCTCATAGCTGGTTGTTGTCCCATATAATTGTGCTATCTTTAGCCTTATCGATTATGAACCTTCATCACCACTACCGTGAATCCTAATGCCAAAGAAGGCCTCCATGTTTCCAGCTATTTCTCTGCGAATTTAGAATCCTTTTCCCTTGTATCTCTTTTCTTGATGTCTGCGGTTGCGCCGTATAAGTCCCATAGTACCTTCCGTGAGGCATATTACGGTTATTGTAACTTCGCATAGCTCTACGATATATCTAGATTACGTGAAATAGTATATCCCAGTTTTCCTGGCTAGAACTAGTTCGCGCATTGAAAGTTGCCAGGTTTAGTTTTCAAAGGTGGCCTGTCCAGACGCAGAGATTCTGACATCCCTCTTCTGTATTGCTGGCCATACCTCCACCGTGGTCAGGTCTTCTACAGCTCCGGGAGATGCGGACCCAAGCATGCAAGAGTCAGAAATGGGAGGTCGACGCCCCTTTATGCACCATAGTGGCCTGACCCTTCTCCACTGGGGGAGTGCTGAAGGTGTTCCCTAAGGGTCTTCCCAACTTAGTTGCGTCTGTCATGTTTACCTTCTAAAGTATCCAGTATGATAAGCACTTCCGGAGCAGGCAGCCTACCAAAATTACAAAAATGCTTAAAAGCGTCGCGCATTGATTTTATGTGTGAAAAGTGATCGTATTTTGATTTTCTCGTTTATTTCTTAAACTCAGGAGGTTGTTCGACATCAGTGAGAAAGGGGTAAAAACATGTGGTTTTGAAATTGGCAGCATTACTTCAATCGGCTGCGACGGAAAGACGGAAAACACCTAAACAATTTTTCTACTCACCGTGAAAACCTCAGAAAGTGTAGAGACGTTGTTTGCCACCGAGGCCCCGGCGCCCTCATCCGTTCTAACACCCACCTTTCAAGCTCTTGCCCTCTCTGTCCCACTCCTCCCTTGATGCATTAAAGAGAGGTTCGCTCGCAGGAATACAATTTCTCCACTTGCCACTGCTCGGCCACTTTCTTCTAGCGCAGCGCGCATTCTTTCAGTATCGTTTGTTTCTTGTTCTGACTAGAACTGCATGAGCTGTAGTTCTGTTTTTGTCTGCTTGCTTTCAACTCGCAGCTTCTGAGTCTTACCTGAGCCATTCTGAACAAAGTTATCTTTTCATCGGCGGCCCCTTTTCCCGCTGACTATAGCAAACATCCAACCCAGTGAGCCGTCCTAACAACATAGACGCAAAGAGGTGCGGGTAATTACATCAATTTTGCCTCAATTTCACCAGTAGTTTTGTTTGAACGAAGGTACCGTCGCAGCGCTGAGCTCTGGTCATTCTCCATGCACACTTCAAAAATCACATGGCGCGCCCATTGGCCTCGCGAAGAACACACCGCTCACTCCTGAAAAATGATCAGACACTGCAGTTCGTAGTATTCTGAGGTTTTTCATTAGATTTGTAGGTGTTAGCTTGCCTGAACATGCAAACGCAATTTCCTCGGTGTGCACGTATCAAAGCGCCATACTTTTGCTTTTCGTGCTTTTCACGTTTTTTATTCATAGGAACATTTTGTAGTACTTTTTGTTTTGTAGATCACGTTTTTGCCCAAAAACACCTCTGAAATCGTTCGTCATTATCATCACATATCTTTTCTCTAAAGACCTCAAAAGGGGGTATTATATAATGCTTGGATATGCATGGTTTAAAAACTTTTGCCACGTAAGGTGTTGACACACGGATCATAGAAATGCTTAGCTACATGAGCGGTTTACAAAGCATAAAAACATTACCACATAAAGACTTCATTAGTGGGTACAAGGTCATTGCCATAATGTCTCACTGACAGAGATGACAGTTACATTTTTAAAGAAGGTTGATTGGCAAGTGATTCTTATGACGTGGTTTGAGAGGTCGTTTCAGTCGTTTACATCATGGGTAATTAATGACGCGGAAATGTAGCCATTCTAGCACGCTAACCAGAAACTTGGAGGGAATGGTTGGTGCGGTGCGAAATGTACGCCGTGGTATTACGTGTGGTAGATGGTAGAGGGAAGAATGAAACAGCTTGTCAAAAAGAGAAAAGATCGCCATGCGGCGTCGAAGGAAAAGCAGCTTTAATCCAGATTCCACTTTTAAGGATGAAACAATATTGTCTTAAGAATCTAATGAATGTACAAAATGGTCAGTGTGATTTCAAATTTATTCGAGGTCATTGATTAGGTAGGTTTTGGGGGGGGGGGGGTTTCCATATAACTGAGGCGCACTGCAGTTTTGGCCCGATCAGGGATGCGTATGTGAGCAGTTTTACGCGTAACGGTAGGCAACGCAGATGAGGCTTCATGAATCCCGGTATTTTGTTTGTGCATCACATAACGTTTGTGACATGCGCATTTCAAGTTAGACAGGCGTCAGTGTGACACCTATGTATTTGGCACAACTTCATATTTGTAGAGAGACATTAGTGATTTGGTATTGGAATAATAAAGGTTTTTTTGCGTCCAGTAAATGAGACAACTTTACATTTGCTCGGATTAAGCCTAAGAAGCCATTTGTCACAACGCTCTTGAATGTCCTTCAGATCGTGTTTAGGGTTAGTGGATCGGAAGCATTCCATAGAGCAAGGTAAATCGTGCAATTGTCGGCGAACATGTGGATTTTGCTAGACATAGTTAGGGGTATGTCAGATGAGAAACAGCCGCGGGCGAGGACACACCCTTGCGGTACTCCTGACATTATTTCAAAAGGTTCTAAGGATTCGTCATTGACGTGCACGAATTGAGAATGATTTGCCAAAAAGGATCCAATCCATCATAACACATTATGGTCGAGATTCAGCCCAGATAACTTCTGTATTCTTTTTGTTGTGTGGAACACTGTCAAGTAATTTTCCATAGTTAAAATAATGGCATCAGTATGAACTTCTGTGCCAAGGTTTGTATGTGTGTTTGTCATAGAGAAAGACTGCTAATTGTGTTTCGCTTGAAAACCCTTGCAGGAGCCATGATGACAGGGGTGAAATACACTATTGCAATCGACGAAGATGATAACATGAGGATATATTGCGTGTTCGGTGATTTTGTGTGCAATGCTTGTTAATTAAATAGCAGAATAATAAAGTGGGTAGTTACTGTCACCTGTTTTGTAAACTAAAACGACCTTGCCAATTTTCGAGTCATTTGGAAGGTCGCCGGTGGTGAGTAACTGCGAGATTATTAGCTGCAAATATGGCTAAACTTTTTTGGTGATATACATTAGCAGTTTTGAATTATTTCGTCAATCGCACATGACGAGAAATGTTATGGTTTTAAAGACGATAGCCTTTTTTGGGCTACATGAACCCTGAAATGTTGGTATGTCTGTATGTCGGTCTGTTGATCTGTCTGTGACTCGATTAAGACACCTGGCCAAAGTGAAACGAAGTCTGCGCAATAGGCTTACAAGCTCACGTCCTTAGTCCTCTCTGGGGCCCGTTCTAGTTTCTAGTTTCCAGGTTAAAGTTTCCAGAAGGTTCTATTTTCCCACCACCTAGGTGGAGGGATACAAGAATTTTCAGTTTCTTGGAGGGGAACTGCCCCAGCAAACAACGTTACGTCCTGCAGATATCCCGGAGACGTCGGCAATCCACATTGCAGATGTCCTGGACATGTGCCGTTGGGGTCGTCAAAAGTTACATATATTCAACGTTGCTACAACTGCAAAAAACCCTTCCAAATCACACGAAGGATAACGTAGAATAGACGTCTCATGGTACTTTTATATGCTGTTTACGGGACGTTACCTTAGTGGTACGTCTTATGGATATTGTAGTGGTACGCATGCAAGACGTATATAGATGTCTGTTTTACATTGGTTTTTTATCCTTGGTATGCATTAGTATGTTATATTCATGACTTGTGTACGTTAGTATGATATTGTTGAGATGAACCTGTATGCCTGAAATTTACATTCTTTATACATTATTTGGAAGTTTGGCCAGCCCCCTTTCTAAGGTTGCCTACGTGTTGTGGGCATTTATACTTCAAATACATGTCTTACTAGCTATTCAGCACTGTTTGCTGTTACTTGTCACCTGATTTCTAGATTAATGTGTTTCCACTTTTGAAGTGCTGCATACTGCATGAAGTCTCATATGTGAAGTGCCAAGCTGACCACACACTCTCGCAGAAGCACACGAAGCACAGCTCTAAACAAGAAAAGTCGCATCGAAAACGAGACGCAGTAAGTAACAGCAAACCAGTCCTGATCAGCACAAGCGCCCTCGACACTAAGGCAACCACAGTAGCGTCATCGAATTGTACCATACAGCACGGCTGTACAGGCTTTCTGCAAATAAACTATCACACAAACAATTATAAATTAAACAAATTAAAATGACAGTCTCCCATCCTATCTGTAAGTACCTGCAGCTATGAACGTTTCAAAGTACACATAAACACAAAAGAGTTCAGGTAAAACAGTTTATATTGACTTCCAATTTATGTAATATGCTTTCGCAACACAACCACTTTATTTTCATTCCAATCTGTCCTGGCCCACACAGTACACATTGTATAATTACAAGAATAGTACAGATATTTATGAATATAAATAGATCACACACAGCAGAAAGGTTGACAAAAAATAGAAAAAAGAGCAAAGATGTAAACCCAGGGTACAAGCACCAGATATTTATGCAACTTGAAATATCGCAAATTAAAATAGTTGGGGAAAAAACAACGCAAGAAAAGTGTTAAAACAAAGAAATGATTGAATGGTGGTTATGAAAACACAGCAAATTTACGAAACTAAAGAGTTCACATGTAGTGAAAAGTTTGTGGAAGAATAAAACAAAAGCACCTAGGAAACACAGAAGTGTTGTTGAGTGGTGGTTGTGAGTACCATACAAATTTAAGCTATTTTAAGAAACCAACATCTAGGGAAATGGTTATGACCTATAGAAAAGGTGTCTATAAAGAAAGGACTGTACAGCGGTTACAAGCGCAGTAGAAATTTACGTGATAAAATGATTCACACATAGTGAAATGCAGGACAACATAAAACAAAAAACTTCAGAAACAACTTTTCAATTCTGGTTAGGAAAACAAAAAGTTACACTATTTCAATATTTCAAACAAAGTGATATGATTTGAGAACAAACAAAAAAACAGGGTTACAAGAAGACAGATTTACATGACTACATAATTCACACTAAGTGATCCGCTCAAAGAACAATAACACAAAATAAAAACGCATGGAAGCACGGAAATGATTCAATGGTGGTTCAATGGTGCATGCCTCCATCATCAGTTATGGTAGGGATTCTTGAACAGTTTGCGTTCTTCGTTGTGGTGCCAGAAACTGCCAAAATAGTTGCAGACTGGATTGGTTGAAAAGTGATTAATAATTTTATGGTCCAAAGGCTGAACAAAGAAAGTTAATACCGCTTCTAGAAAAAAAGCTAAGAAGCCGCAGGTTGTCGACAAAACTGACATTTGTGCAGGATGTCACTGACATTAAAAATCTTGGTCCGATACATTGTCTGGTGAAAGAATTTTATGTCCGTAACTACACAAAATATCTAGTTACACACAATGCAGGATGCAACTCGCAGGTAGAAAAAAGCGTGTTCCCAGTTTCCGAAACCAGGAGAGGTCCTACGCCAAGTTGACCGCCAACAGCAGCTTGAACAGGCGCCTTGTGCAGACTGTTGCAGTAGCACCTCCCTTGCAAGCCAGTTCATCAATCTAGGCATGGGCACAGGAAAATGTGTGTTGTTAATACAGCTTTTTATGACTGGTGTAATGCAGAATGGCCGCCTACCATTCTCCCTGAAAAAACAGTGTAGGACAGCTGCATCCTACCGGTACTCGCCTACGGGGCAGAAACTACCAGGCTAACTAAAAGGGTTTACCTTAAATTAAGGAGGACGTAGCAGGCAATAGAACACAAGAAGATGGGTGTAACAATAAGGGACAGGAAGAGAGCGGAATGGATTTATTTAGGGTCAGCATTGGCACAACTAAGACAAACGTAACACGAACTATGACAGTTAATGTGAGGTACCACTATATATAGGAACTATATTTCCTTGAATGGGGACTATGAGGACAATATAGCTATAGGTCCCATCTGAACTTGCAAAATACTTTTCTGTGTCTATCCTAACCGCTTGGTGGATTGAAGTGATATAATATACAAGGATGACGCAATGTCCACAAATTGTGGCAAAAGGAAACATGCACAAACCCGGACAGCGTCACTGCCATGGACATATACTTCCTGCAGCAGAATGGCGAGGTGGGCTAGTGGTATATATGCATAACTAAACCTTCAAAAAGCACATCACTGAAAAAAACTCGTCATGTTGTCCTGTTGCTTGTCCTGCTAGGCCTACATTTTAGTTGAAGTATACGGTGTACAGGAGGAAGCATCAAAGTAGTGAAGAAATTTTTACAGCCCAATCACAATCACATATAGTCGCACGACACAATCACACAAGTTGCACCAGTCATCAGCCTGCAAAATGCAAGTTATTAGCAAATGACAGGCCCGACACCAGAAACATACTCTTCCTTAAACCTGCGAAATCTCAAATGCTCTGTTACTTTGATCACCAAGGTGGGTTACACACTACATTCATTAAGCTGAAAATTCCGTAAGTGACAGAAATTTACCAGCATTTTAGGATATTTTTTATTAGGTTCTGAAAGGTTAATTAACGTTTGCGATGCTGCAGTAAGAGTACAAAGCACAACCATCGCTGCTTATACTACTCCACCAGTTACAACATGCGTGTAGTCTGACGTTACAAATGAACTCGGGTTGCATACACGTTGTTGATTCCAACATTTCAAGACCAAACGGAGTGTTCGCAAAGTATAAACTCTGAATCAAAACGCGAAAAAAGCATCCAGATGGCATTTTATTCTATTGTTGTGCTCTCAGAATTCACTCCATTTATTGTTTTATTTTTGTGCAACACGCACGGCAATCATTCAATTTATTGTGCTCGTTTTTTAACCGAAAACTATTATGACGAAAAAAAAACAGCATCTGCAGAAACGAAACAAAAACCAATATCACGCTTAGAGTACACGATATGCGTGTGACGCCTACACGCTTATATACGCACACGCGCTTATATTCGCACTCTCCAGCTTCCCTTATTTCATTTCATATCAAAACATTCGCCTAGCAAAACAGGACAGAACACAAACACTTCACCAAACACAGGGCTAGAAATTGCGTGAGAATTGATTCTGTTTACAAACGAAGCAGCCAGGAACAAATGTCTACCGACAAATCTACGCAACGCACAAAGCGAGTCCCTCATATTGTTAGGGCTAACCGCTTTCGCGTACCGAAGTTCGAGCACAACGCTGCTACGCTAATTACATATGACAAGAAAACAAGGTTCACTTATACTCACTTACCTCCACTACTTGGCAGTATTTCTTCCTCCGGTAGAAAAATTCATGGTAATCAAATCACCGAAATAACGAAAGTTGAAGGCGCGCTCACCCGTGCCGTCACCGGCCAGTAGCTAGCGTATCCATACGGAGTGCAGTTAATACAACTGTCGGACGATGGGACTCACCGCGCAGCGACTTCCTGTCTCATGTTCGTCCGAGGGAAAAACTAGTTCTTGAAAGACACTCACCTTAATAAAACGCGTTGCGAAATAGATGCCCAAGTTGGTAATACAGATATTAGTTGCCAATTATATACAAGAAAAGCTGAGCGTGTGTATTTTTAAATAAAACAGTCATTGTACCGACAATCTAGATTACGGCATTTAGGGCAATTTCAGGGTCTGCGGTGAAAATACAGCTGCCATGGGGCTGTGGGCGCCGTTATTTTGCGGTTTGTTCTGACGCCGCAACCACTTGCAGCCTATTTTCTGCGCTTTCGCGCGTCGACATCGCCCCGCGTTGACGGCGTCGGCAGAATGCATGGCGAGGTGAGGTGTGCGGGAGGAGGGAGCCGAGGACAAAACTTTATTGAAGAGGTAGATCGAGCTTCGAAGTGGGCGGGGTCCTTAGTCCAGGACTCCGTTGGTGCGGCCTGCCGTCTTCGCCCTTCAGCGAGCAAAGCTGCTTACTTAGGTCCGAGCTGGCATGTCACTCTCCCACTGTCCTATGTAGCTACGCCGATCTCTATGCTCGCCAGATATCAGAGTCGACGCAGCGCCAGAAAGCATCCGAAAGCAGGCGACATCGTCCGGATTCCGTGTCCATTCCTGTTTGGGGTCATTACGTTCGCAGAAAAACAATGATTTTTTTAACGTGCGATAATTTGGTTCCTTGAGGCAAATTACACGCTATTTCTGTTGGAAAGTGCGCATTCCTCTGTGGCTAGCTTGGCTTTGATCGGGGAGATCAGTGGTTTGGAAGAGCTTTTTGCGAGTTAAATATGGGAGCTCTAGCTACATCGCTTGTAGTGTTAGCATGATGGGCTTGTCTGCAAGATCGGTGCGTAACGAACAAAGTTTATCAACGCCAGAAATCTAGCGGTGCATTCAATTTCATTCGCGGCTACCGTAGCTTGCATAAGGGGAACGATGAAGCGCGATAGCTTTTCTTGGCTTAAATAAGGGAGCTTTGGTTACATCACTTGCAGTATTAGCATTATTGACCTCGCCTCCAAGATCCGTTACCACTGCCGAAATTTGTCAAATATGACCAAAACGAATCACCCCACATTATTGTTTGGCAGCCTCTGTTAGGGTACCAAATTCTTTGGTCCACACATTGTTGTCCGTCGTGGTCGAGTGGATTGGAGCTTAGGTGCACATGTTTTGTTTTGAAAGTCTATGGTTGGAGTCTTGGCAAAATCTCGCGGATTTTTTAGTTTTTTTTGCAATAAGGGTGTAATCGACTTTTTTGTTCAAGGCAAAAAAAGGGCAGAGTACCTTGCCGTTTAACCTACAAGTGACGTTTGACATTACCCTCACTATCAAGGCAGCCCCAACATTTGCTTTGCCCACACTTTGAATTCATAAAGCTGCTCTCGGTACGTACCATCAAGGTTAAATCAAGTAGCAAGTATAGTTGTGCTAATTGCGTCTTCGTTCATATTCTTTTCTTATTTTGTTCAGATTTGACGGAAATGACCCCCGCCGCCGCGCCCCACCAAAAAAAAACCTTACAAGGTCCCGTTAGCAACGTCACTTGTAAGCGAATTCTGCACTAATCCCTGCCTCTTTCCGTGATTTTTGGTATTTGGCTACTGTTTTTAAGGTAAAAGATTTAAAGCTATAGGGGTGGATAACAATACTTGCACAAAACCCCTCGGTTCAAGACCCTTACAAAACACATACAAAACCCCTCGGCAACGCCAATACAGAACGCCTGCGGAGAGTTTGAAAGTAAAGTATAGCAGATATAGCTAAAATAAATGTAACTGTGATAGACATGTTCGAAGAAAAAAACAGACATACCAGCAACATCTGAACAACGTCAGCAAAATATGTCTAAATATCGTCCCAAATGAAGTAGCGGCCACATCGAGAGCACGTCTTTATCAAAGTTGAAAGAACGTCCGACATTAAGGTAACAGCAACGTTATCTCAACATCCAAAAATTTTTATTATAAAATGGCACGTTGTACGGATGTCTACGAGATGTATACTGCGGGGACATAGACATTCGGATCTTTTTGGGACGTCGCAGAGATGGTAATGGTATGCTGGGGCACGAGTAGCGAAGACTTTCTTGGGCTACCTAAACCCAGAAATTTGGTCTGTCTGTATGTCTGCCTGTTACTCGATTCAGCCACCCGGCCAAATTGAAACGAAGTCTGCGCAATTGTCTTGTATACAGATAGCTCCATATAATCGTGGAAGTCCGGTTTATATGTTCATACTTGTCAACATTGGTAAACAAAGACAAGTCATTACGCCAATCCAGGACAGAAATTAATGCGCAAGATATTTACAGTGTTACTTTAAAAAAATTATGGATGATTGATTTCTGCGAAACGAAATACTAATTTTGCTGCAAAAAGGGAAATAACCTTGTCACCTGCTGTCGACAGTGCCACTATAGCTTCTGGCGGCATTTTAAAAAGTCAAGCGGTAACAGTAACCAAAGTTTACACTGGATCGGTTTCACGTTCTGTCTGGAACGCACGTGGGCTAGGGAACGCGGTTCTATAAACGTTGAAGTAGGGTGCCTCAGTTTATTCCCGTCTCCCTAGTATGGCAGCGCTGGTACGGCGCACCCGGCCTGGAGCAGTGGAACGCGGTAAATTTAAACTTACTTGAGCAAATCATTAGCGTGTTTACCTTGGGAGGAGTGCGACGTAGGAGGAACAAGATGAGATGTGAGCGGGAAATGTAGGGAGGCATTTACTTGGCAAACGTCGACAAAGACTATCGTCTTTGGTCGACATTTGCAACGAAAGGTGGAGATACGCGGTGAATTTTTCATTGGAGAAGAAACGCCGTCTGTGGAAAATGATAGCGGAGTCAGGCTTGGGCTATCAGAGTATTTGTGGAACGGAAGTAATAATAGGTTCTCTGGTGAATGCCGGTGAAAATGAGGTGTTAAAATTCTTAGCACTCTCGGCATTTTTGTCACTCCACCAGATTTGTTGGTGAAGGTGATTCGGCGGGATGGTTTTGGAATGACGATCAGCGAAAATTTGTTTGCGCGTTATCACTCTCACTCCGTGGGTTTGTCAGGTGCGTGTTTAAAAATCCGCATTTGGCATTGCCAACTACTGTGAGATAGTCGTTTTTGGTGGAGTAGTATTTATCCCATGCGCGTGGCGTTGCCTTAAGTTTTGACTTGCGAAAAAGGCGTTTTTTTGTTTGAATGGTTGATTGTAAGGTTTAACGCGCCAAGCAACGCGGCGATGAGGTCGGTAGTGGAGGGCTCCGGATTCATTTTGCCCACCTTTGGATCGATACCCTGTGCCGAAATCTTGTACACAAGGTCGTTTTTGCTTTCTGTCTTTATAAGAAAAGCCGCCGCCGTAGCCGTGAATCGAACCCGCGACCTCGTGCGGGTATTTTCTTGTTTCGGATGCGGTTTTTTGTTTTATTATACCATGGCTTTCACTATGTGGTACAAAACGGTGTCTTCAAAATAAACCTATTTTTTCAGTTCACTAAGCTTTTGCTTAAAAACTGCCCAGTTTTCTATGAAGTGATCTGGTACGGAACGGGGAAGAAGATACTGAGTTGGCTGTTAATTCCTTGATGGTTATACTTATCATACAAAAAAATTCTTTTGTTTATCATTCCGCCTCCTACTAGGAAAAGTAAGAAGTATGCATGGATAAGTTTATGGTCACTACTTTTATTCAAATTCATAATCGACGATAATCAGGAAGGATGGGTGGTTGGAATGAGGTCAAAGACGTTTGCGGATTTGCCGAAAACACGTGTTTTGTCTGATATGAAGCAAGCATCTATGAATTTTCCTGAGTCTTATTGGTTTCAGCTTCGGGTTGCTCCGGTTTGCGAGCTTTTATTAGCAAAATTGAAGTTAACAGAGAGCAAATAATGGTCATTCCAATGGGCGGTGGTGAGCGCATTTAGCGTGTCATTAAATTTGCATTCGGTGGTTTGTAGTAGACGCCAAGCAGTATCGTTTGTGTTGAAGCCCGACAAAGTGCCCATAATATTTTAATGTCAGATGCTATGCTTATGGTGCGGCATGGTAATTGCGGGGCGACGGCTAATAGTACGCCACGTGCACGAGGGCGTTTGCAATGTTTTCGGTACAAGTGAAAGTTAGGTACACCAGCAATAATTTCAGTGTTGGTGACATTATGCGTAAGTCACCTTTCTTTTAGTACAACCAGATTGGAATTAATTGACATCACAAGGACAGTTATTTTTCTTGTTCCGACAGAAATCTGTGTATGTTAACAAAGACGATAGAAAAAGAATGATTATTCCGTGCTGGATTTTGGGGATGGTTTGTTACTTCAAAATGCTTCACAACAGTGGGAATCATTTTACAAATGTAACTTTTTACAAATGTAACCTGTGTAAACTTTGTTTATTGTGTTTTTGCGAAAGTAAATAACAGTATGAGGGTGGTTCCTACAGACTGGAAGAAGTCTTCCCCGATGGTGACGTTTGTTTTTTTTTTTTTTCAACTTGGGGGCATTTGTAAGTATGGTCTCTTCGGTTTCGGGAAAGGTGAACTTCGCTATTATTTGGCGGTTGCGAATATTGGCGTGGCATCGGAGGTTTTTTGCGCGATCAATTTTTTTGTGGGTCGATGGCTTTTTGAAGGCCTTCAAGGCAGTGTCTCATCATTAGCTCTTCTGCTTCTACATTTGTTTCAACTGGGCTAGGGTCGGAGAGATTGTAGAATAACAAGGAAATATGCCGTGAGCGGGTTTCTGCTTTGTTTACTTGAGCCTCGATCTCGGAGACCAAATGGTTCGTTTAAGCTGCGGGCGTAGTGATCACTTTAGGGTCTGCTTCTAGAGCTGAAAGATTGTGGTAGTGGTTTTCTAGTTTAGTCATGCGCTTACTTAGGTCAGTTGTCGTTTGGTTGGGTGTTGATGGCTGTTTTTTGTACTTGCAGCTAAGGGAGCAGTGTAGCCTAATCCGCTGAAATGTTTTGTAGTTGGGTGAGGATTTCTTTCATTTCAGCGCCAGGAATAGTCTCTGCATCGCCCGAACCCAATAACAGTACAGACAAGAGGTATGGGCGCACTGAAGGATGATTTCACAAAGGCACTGGGGGCTCGGCAGCTGCACTAAGCAGTAGTGACTTCCCTTCTTTGCAACTAGGCTATTGTACTTACTGCCCTGCATGACCAGCGTGAAGCGATAAGTGCGTTGCGATGTTCCATAGCTGCCTAGCCTACGCAGTGCTACCAACAGGCGTTGCTCTTTTATAGCTGGTGGACAACTGATGTGGGCTGCGGTGGTGCTGTCTATGTTGATGTAAGTGTTATGGTTCCGGTTGTGTTGTTGCCAGCAGTGGTGTAGCCACGGTGATGACGTGTTACCCAGCACCTGCCCCGCGTTCACAAGGAAAAAGCGTTCACTTCACAGCAACGACCAACGAAGGGTTCGCCAGGGCTGCAAGCAGTAGGTGCAGGTCTGTCGACTACAGCATGACAATCAAGTGCCCGACCTCTTAAAAGATGTAGATTTGGGCGTTTAAGCTGGTCAGCAGAGAAACAGTAAGTAATTCAGTGAGGCAGTTGTGAGTGACCGTAGCCTTTCTTGTGTGAACGTAGCCTTGCTTGGATATTTTTCCACCAAAGGGGCAGGTTTTGGAACTATTCTTGACTACTCCCCAAATTTTTCACGAATAGCGTGCCGCGAACATCCAGAGAAGAGCGCAGGCTGTATATAAAGAAAAAAAGATGGAACTGTGCGACCTCGCATGCCGCGTCACTTTGAGTGTGCAAGTCAGGCAGTTGGCTGTTCCGTTGGATGCGTGTTTTTTCGAGATGTGCACTCAGGGTTGTCGGCCTATTGCTGTATGTGATGTGCAATAAGTGTCAGGAGTGGCGAATAATTTGGACACGAATATCTAGCAATCTTTGTGAAAAAGGTCTGCTTTAAAACTATATTAGGCCAAAATTGATTACGAAAAAAGTGACTTTTTTTATAAGTGGTTTTTACCGCCTTTAATCTGCAAGGTATGATTGGCAGCCGTTTATGATACTGCTGTGTTGTTTAAAATCATAAATACTTTTTGTTAAGCGTTTATTCAAAAGATTTAAGGGGAATTGTTTATAAAATAAAAATGATCAAGGTACTCCGTAAAGCCCGCATATTTTCTTAGGCCACTGCCTCGGGCTCCCCAATCTATGATTTAAACACATGGAGCCATTCGTTCACATGACATTTATGGAAAATTATGTTACGTCGCTCAAGAACAAAATCCTTAGTGAAATAGTCAATGGTAAGGCGAGATACAAAAGGGGACTAAAATATATGAACAAAGGCAGTTGTGTAGGCATAAAGCAAAACCAAACCATTTAAAAGTTTTCTCTCACCAGAAACAAGCAAAACCCTTTCAAAGAGAACTATCAAGCTCAGAAAACGTGATCTGCGAAGAATGTATTATTCATGGTGTGTTGATTGCAGAACAATGTGCGTCACAGGGAGTCCTCGTTAGAGCGTGAGTGAACCGAATAGTTAAGCGTGCAAGTCTGAGAATGGGTGGCTAGAAGCACATGTTATATCATCTGACAGCGACCACAGAAGTTCAACGTCGAATGATATTCTAAACCGCGGAGATTCTCTTGATACAGACTCGTTTGGCGCGGCTTTTTACAATACCTTTAGGAACAATTTATGGCCGCTTTGTCCTTTCTGTTTAAGAAGGCCTTTTTGCAATAGGCCAATCTTCAATAACACAGATCAGACAGCTAAACTAAACATCTACATCACGCAGACACTTATTTTAACATCTGTTAATTACAACATTTTCATGAATGTGCGTGCACCAAGAATGCATTAGTTCATTACGTAGCTGGTAGGACTACATGCGACGTTTGTAATAAAAGGAAGTACAATTTTCTCAAACCTAACAAAGCAAATGTGCACTTGAGTGCTGTGACGAATGATCATGCATGCGTTATAATTTTTTCATTCACGCTAGGGTAAGCTTTGATGGTGTGCACCACAAATATTTCTTATTTTAGATAATGGGAAATTAGGAGCTATAGTTAAGGGCAGAGCTGCTATGGCGTGCAGAAACTGCACTAAGACGTTATCTGTAAAGAAAACACTGGGTCACCTATTCACGTTGAATATTCACGTTGAATAGTCAGATAGACTCTCCCGTAATCACCATTCGTTTATGGCTATATACTTGGACGTTGTGCTTAAATTGGTTCAGTAAGGTCATTAGCGGGTTCCCGCTGTACCAGGGAGAAATAATAATGGTCCTTTGCAAAGGACATTGTGGGTTTCAGTGCAACAGCAAAAACCTTATAGGCGCTGAGGACATTCAAACGTTAAAATAAAACACAAGAAGTTGGGTGCACTGGCAGTAGCACTGCCTTTCTGGCACGGCGACAGGCCTTTGAGGCCACACTTTTTTCCGAAGTGAGTTCGGCAACCATCATCATTAGGCGTGTAAGGATTTCGTTGAAGTAATAGCGGTAGAGGAATAGGTGCTGGCTCGCCCGGACACAGTATATAAACGAATAAGAAGAATAGTGAAAATACAGTTTCCTTCAGTATTTCGAAAGATAACATGTAATAAGTTTTTTGTTGCTAAAGGAATGGGGGGCGTAATCCAATGGTTGAAGTCATGGGTCTGATTATGTGTAAAGTGCACCAACATTTGCGAAGTTTTTACGGTATTTATTAAAAAAACATTTAACCAAGATTACGTTTTCTTTTTTCGTGCAATGAAAGGTGGTATTAGAATTTCTAACGTGTTTGGCCATTACGTCGTGAACCGCTTCTCCGGGAAGATAAAAGTGGTTATTTTTTGCTGAATGATGGCCAGGTGTGAGCTTTTAACATTGCCAGAATTTTTACCTAGGTATCACAAGCTAGGACAAAATTTGGGCAGCCTACAGAGGTTGTCAAAAGGAAAGATTCCTCCCAGCTTCCTTTTCTATTCCCTATATACAGGGTGTCCCAGCTATGATGCACCAAGATTCGAAGAAAACCTAGTGGATAACGTTTGCCGTACTGTGGAGAAGCGGGCAGTATTTTTTCGTTAATGAGTTCTAAATAATTATTTATAATAATTATCTAACTCTAGAAGTACTGTCCTAATCATTAAAGTGTCAATGAGGCAATTGTAGGCTCCCACGAGGAGCATCTATCTAAGGTATTTTCAGCGACGAACTAAATGCGTACTCATTTATTCTGACTTATAAAGAAAACCCGCGAAATATAAAAAAACATTACGTGACGGTGCCTCGGCGCGCATCGTAAACTAGTGCCTTCAAACAGGCTGCCTCTGAGTTTGCCAGAATGGAATAAACAAAAAAATAAAGAAGAAATCGCGACCGAGCTTGCACGTTATCTGCACACGCGCCACGCGAATCTTGCTGACGCTGCTCCTTCCATGCATGCCATTATCAAGGTGATGCGCTGTCTCTTCGGGCGGGTAACACGAGGAGCAGTTGCTTTCAATCAGCAAATTTGGGGCGCTGCGGTACAATGCGCGCGGAAGCGCCTTCACATGGTATTTTTCATATTTCGGCGGTTTTCTTTATCAGTCAGAACAAACGAGTACGCAATTATTTCGTCGCTGATAACACCACACTTAGAAGGCCCTCGGGTTTACCTACAAGTGCCCATTGACACTTCATGGATTAGGGCAGTTTTTTTAGTTATATAATTAATTACAAACTATTAATCAAGTCTCCATAACGAACAAATTTCTGCCCGCTTCTCCACAGCACTGCAAACATTATGTACTAGGTTTTCTTCGAGTTACGCCACTGCTCTTTTTTTAAATCTTCGTGCATGATAGCTGGGACACACTGTATAAACAAACATATCTGCACATTGTATACTGTGTGCCGCTTTAGACAGAACTACAGGGAAGGCCCAGGAGAGGAGGGCAGAAAAATAGTTAACAATGTACCTGCGCAGCCTAATTCTGAAGTTTTTTCTAAAGAAACTCCAGCCTGCGGTAATGACTGCTCACAATTCGTTCAAATAAATGAAGTAGATACACCGTGTCTTACTCCTTTCATACTTTCACAATGATCCAGAATTATGAAACCATTTTCTTGGGCCGTGAAGTGGATATAGATATCTGAGTTACCATGCAGTCAGTATAACACAGACGTGGAACAAGCTGAAGAAGCTCTGAAGTGCAATCAAATTTTGACTTGATGTGTAACTCCTTTGTTCTTTTAAAGCACACGCAATTGTGGTCACGACTGGGCATAAAAGTTCCAGCTGCGTTCATCCAGTCATCGGCATCACCACACGTCAAAGGGGTCATTGTTTGTAAATTGTGCATCCCGGTCTTGGAGGATCATGCACCCTGTCTTTATTTCTCCACAATAACGCGACAATGGCTGTTGCGCCACAGGAAACTGCGCTTCGCCTAACGGCAGTTTACGTCATTATTCTTTAAGCCGTCTTTTCTTCGGCCTTTTTATATTATATTTACCAGCATTACCAATCTTCTGAAATGCACTGCCAATTTGGCATCCTCAACTTCATTACTCCCTGGTCAGAGAAGGCCGCTATTTGATACAGTGTGGTTTACATTTAACCTGGCGTTGTTTGGTAAGCGATAAAATTGAATTTTTTAGAACTTTTCAGATACGGGCTGAACACATTCTAAGACAACCGTCTTTTGTTTATTGCGCAGAAGTTTGTGTCGCTCGTACGTAGGGAAAAATAACACACAGAAATTTGTGTCGCTTGAACCTGGTAAAAAAACATACTTACTTTTACACTTGGGGCAAACTATAGTGCTGGCATTGTTATGGGTATATTTATGCCTCATATATATGTAGGTGAGATGTTTTGTGCAATATTTTATCGCAGTGTACCTGTTCACTTTTAAAAAATATTTCAACTCGTTTACTCGTTACAATAACTCTTATTAAACACTTTAACACTTTTATTCCGAATAATGAGTGTCCCCGCGCCTGCAAGCTTCCAAAAAACAGTAATGTTTGACATTTTATACTTTTCTGTATGTGCCCAGTTTCTTGTAACTTGGGATCAAAAACCTTAGTTTTTCAAAGAACACGGAACGGCTTTGTTGACAACTGGCCGTTGAAGTGCTCCTGGGAAGGCCAGGAGACGTTTTGGGCGCTACGTAAATTTATAGGCGAAACTGGCATTTTTCGTGTTTCCAAATCGTCAGCCGTCATCTTTGAAGATCCGAAGCGCTTTGATAGAATATCACTTTCATGGAAACAAAATCCCACAATGAAATATTTTGCACATCCAAAGGTTTATATGTATGGTAGCAAAAACTATTTTCACACTGATTCAAACACATGCGTACAAGCCCTACATGCCTTAAAAAAGCATTAAATATACATGGCTTAAAAAATACATGCCATGTAAGATACATGCCCTAGAGCTCAGAGAAATAGTAAAACCAAACAATAGTAGGCGGTCTGAAAATATAAAGTATAAACTCTTATCCTAAATTGGTGATTGCGAATTATACTAAAATTCACTTGTTCGCTTACACACACAAAAAAACACTGTAATAATTGTGATATCCAATGCACCAAATACGTGGACGCGATACCAGTCTTGAAAAACAAACAGTTGACAAAATTTTCTACACACAATATGTGGTGCTTGGCAGAATCAGTGGTACGCCTCCCACTGAATGTAATTTACATCTCGAACGCAAGGAGGCCTTTTAAATTCTATGTTAAAAATCCGGACCAGATAACGGAGCAAATCGTATTGCCCAAATGGAGGGAAGAACACATGCTCTCTTTTGACTAGAAGAGCTTAGGCGAATCTGACCGCACGTTTTATATTACAGTGTAGGCTTTGCGGAAACGTAAGGAAACAGTATTTGTGAAGTTGTATTTTTACTAAAGCCACCGGATATTGTTTGGTGTGACTTGCAGGCCTTTATGAAGATGTTTTACGACAACCACATCAAAATCTAGGAGAACTCTAAGACAACTGGACAATGTTATGTCGCAATCGTATTACCAAAGAATGAGGGAGAATTCATTATATTTTTTATATTGTTGCACTTCTAGGCTCTTTTTTTATTGTTACAGAATATTTAACTGAGCCTCAAAGTCTTGGAAACACTATGTCACGTACACCAGTAACGTTGCACTATATTACACTATGAAGTCTGCAAAACACTATGTGACGTACAGCAGTGATATCACGTACAGAAGGGAATTCGCACGCGTATAAGTAAATGTACGGAAGTGCTATATTAGAAGCAGCCACTCATCCTTCATTGAGTGCACGAGCACGTCTATATACACATTCGCCCATAAAGTTCCAAGCGTGCAAACCTGCAATGAACTCATAAAAAACGTCGCTATCGATATCGATATATTTTTATGAGTGAGTCGCATCAAAAAACAACGGTTCGGTTAGGATTCCGTCTAGGCGAATTTATATCGCTCTGGGTCCCTTTCGTTTTGGGCAGATGAGGTACCGAACTGGTGCGCGAACCGCTTACAAAGTCTCGGCAGGTTCGAGAACTTGTTCGATCTGTCACTTATCAGCTACGTAAAAAGAACAGTTAGCAGTTTAAAACGCCAATAAAAACAAAATGCAACATTTATTTGAAAGTGCTGCTGTTCTGTAATATTAGTGGTGCAATTTCAAAGCAACCTTTACACAATTGGGCGAGATATTACGAAAACCGACGAAGTAATCATGATTTACCATTCACTTTCCCGCCCCTACCTTATGTTTTCGAATAAGGACTAGAAAAGCCACCGCCGAGAGTTATGACGCCGGTGTAAATTTATACCTCTTCTTTTTTGTTGAAATCAAAATCGTCGCTATCAAATCACCAAACTACGTCAAACTCTAGAATAAAGAATGCGTACTGGCGCGTTTATATATCAGCTTTTAATACCAATGGTGTAACATAAGCAAAAAACACTACAGCCGCCACGTAAATGTTGCAATGCATTCGATTATTTGCTCACCTAGCATAATTTCTTATCTGTGACATTCTGGAGGCTGCCAGACAGTCATAACTACAGCCAATCGCTGAAATATTGTTGTGCTAACTGGAGCACATTTTTCATAGCTCTCAGGTAAGTGTGCGCAACAATGAATATGGTATCATCCTGCCATCTACGTTGCGGAATATAATAACAAATTACGTCATTAGAAACAAAAAGTACAATGTGACGAGAGAAGCACTAGCTGCACCGTTTTTCTGGAAACGCTCTCTAATTTGTCGACACTAATACACCCCTTCCGAAACCAGCAGCCTAAGACGTATATTACTGAGTTTGGTAGCTAAAAACAGCGATTCCTTTCGTCCCCCCCCCTTAAGCAGATCATATTGCCGTGAACCATACATTGGGTTGGTTTATTAGTGTTTTGCATTAACCGCCCGGCTTCACCGGTCTGTGTTACCTCTGCGCCAAGGGAAGCGCGTGCTCCATTATTTCTTTCTGTTCCGCATGTGTTATCTTTTGTGATAGGGAGAGCACTCCGATCTAACGTGAACAGCCCAGAATAATCTTCTTGGATCTACTATGTTCTCGATGCGAATCGACGTTTCAAGAACCACGCGCGCCAAAAGATAAAAAGCCTGCAGTGCAGACGCTGGGGCATTCGATTCGACGACACTCGCCTGTGCAAGTCACTTTGTTGACCGCTGCTTCGCCACCTCTGTATTCTTTTGAGTTGTTAGGGGAGCACAAGCTCGCTCCAATAAACGTGTTTCTGATTCAAGACAACTGCATCGTCCTTGTCTTCGTGACATCTGGTGGAGGTGCTGGGTACGCACCCTTCATGCCCACTACAACCACGGGAAGCCGCCAAGCCAGTCTAACAAGATCCAGCCTCCGCCTGCAAGATTTACCACCCGAGTTCGGTTTGATGCCAGAAGGGCCCAAGAAAAGGAACGCTGCAACCAACACCATGGTGCAAGCAACAACGTCGCCAATCGTCCTGCAGCAGCCCCGGGAACCACCATCGTTCCGGGGAGCCCCCGCTGAAGACCCCGAAGAATGGTTGGAGAAGCTGGAGCGCGTCCGCATCTTCAACAGGTGGGACGACGAAGAGACTTTCCGGCATGTCTTCTTTTACTTAGAAGATGCTGCTCGAACTCGGTTCGAGAACCATGAGAGTTCTTTGACCGACTGGACTCACTTCAAAAGCGAGTTCCTTAAGACATTCACCACCGTTGTGAGAAAAGAGCGAGCTGCGCTTTTGCTTGAAACTCGGACACAACAGCCCAACGAAGGGGTCGTGATCTTCGTTGAGGAGATGAAGCAACTATTTCGCCGCGCGGACCCCGAAATGACGGAAGAAAAGAAGTTAAGCTTCTTGATGCGCGGTGTGAAGGAGGAGCTGTTTGCTGAACTTGTCCGCAACCCGCCCAAAACCATCGCTGAATTCGTGACCGAAGCCAGCACGATTGAGAAGGCTGTCGAAATGCGTGCTAAGCAGTATGACCGGAACTTTGTTGGCGCGGTCAGTGCGAACTCCGTCGACAACATGCGGATTCCGGCTGATAGCCTACGCGAGAACATCCGCGCTGTAATGAGAGAGGAGCTGCGGAAACTTTTCCCTACGACGCCGCAACCCCAAGTCGCTTGGCCAACTGACGTGATCCGGGAAGAAGTTCAAAACGCTTTGGCAACTTCTGTGGCATCCGAAGTACACTGCTAGCCCCAAGCTATGACGTACTCCGCGGCTGTTCACCAACCCCGCCCTGCTCCAACACGTCGTCAAGAGGCACGTCGTCAAGAGGCCCCGCCCTACCGCCGCCCACGTCGCCCGCCCGACCCCCGGTAGCACAAACCCAGACGCCGAGGAAGACTGACGTATGGCGAACACCGGATAATCGTCGTCTGTGCTACCACTGCGGAGAGGCCGACCACATATACTGTCGCTGCCCATACAAGAGACTCGGACTACGTGGTTTCTCCGCCGACGCACCACGCCCCCGACCCGGCCAGCACCCATCTGAGATTGAAGAATACCTGTCCAACACCAGCCGTGGACTAGCCCGTTTCCACCGTTCGCCGTCGCCCTACCCGTACCAGTCGCCGGACCGCCGTAGCAGTGCTACTTCGCACGTGGAAGGTCTCCCAGCCCACCGGGGGGAAACTAAAGGCGGCAACTTCTGGAGGTGAAGTTGCTCTACGGAAAAAACTGGAAACCCTCCAACGCCGCAAGGACGCGCTGAAGACAGTGATTCACGACATGCCCTCATCCCGACGACCCGACCTAACCCTGACGAGACTCCCGAACACGACGACAGCTACACGGCGCAACGCGTACCCGACCTGACCGAGACGTCCGTTGAGAAGGCGACGACAACGACGACGAACACTGCCCGACCATCAGCACGTACAAGCAGAGATACGACGCCCGGACGAACCCGGAACTCGAGGAAGACTGCATCTGACGTCAAGGTGTCCATCGACGGCTTTGACCTAGTCGCCCTCGTAGACACGGGAGCTGAGTATTCGGTAATGAGCGGACCATTTGCGTCTAAACTGAAGAAAGTTATAACCAGATGAGACGGTCCGCGCATACGGACAGCAGGAGGCCACCTCGTGACGCCAAGTGGAACGTGCGCATCGCGCGTCACCATAGACGGCACAACGTACCCTGCGGTGTTCGTCGTTCTGCCTAACTGCTCCCGCGACGTAATTCTTGGAATAGACTTTTTGATGGACAACGGAGCAATAATCGATCTGCAGACTAAGTGAATAACTTTTCCCCCCATAACTCCATGACACCGGAACCGAACCTCGAACGACGTGCTGCTGTAAGGACTGCCGATGATCATGTCACCCTTCCACACCGCGCAAGCTTGATGGTCGCAGTCTACTGTGAAGATGCTGCTCCTGACGTCGCCGCTATCGTAGACACTGATCAAAGGGTGCTTCTCGACCGTGGTGTGTCTGTCGCCAGAGGCATTGCGCGCTTCAAGAAACACCAATCCCACATTTTGCTTACTAATTTCACCGAGGAGTACCAGCATTTAAACAAGGGCGCGGCAATTGCCTTCCTCGAAGAAACGCAAGAAGCAAGTGACGTGATCGCGGTCGCCGACTTTGAACGCACATCCGTAGAAACCTTCAAGCTCCCGCAGCCATTTGACGTGAATCCGGCGCTACCGCAAGAACAACGGAAAAAGTTATTGGCTTTGCTGCGTCGCTATAGCAAATGTTTTTCGTCGAGCGCAAAACTACGTGAGTCCCCTCTAGCGAAGCACCGAATAATAACCGAAGATGGAGCCCGACCTACCCGACAGTCACCGTACCGCGTCTCTTCACACGAACGGGAAGCCATCCGGACTCAAGTCGACGACATGCTCAGCGACGACATTATACAGCCATCGAAAAGCCACTGGGCTGCGCCCGTCATACTCGTAAAGAAAAAAGACGGCACATTAGGGTTTTGCGTTGACTACCGGCGACTGAACAAAATCACGAAAAAGGACATGTACCCCCTCCTCCGAATCGACGACGTCCTTGACCACCTCTGCCACGCGAAGTACTTCTCGTCGATGGACCTAAAGACCGGCTACTGGCAAATTGAAGTGGACGAGAGAGACCGAGAAAAGACTGCATTTATAACCCCAGACGGACTATACGAGTTCAAGGTGATGCCTTTTGGGCTGTGCACAGCACCAGCGACGTTTCAAAGAGTCATGGACACTGTGCTAGCTGGCCTTAAGTGGCACACCTGCTTCATATACCTCGACGACGTAGTGGTATTCGCCCGGACTTTCCACGAACACCTTCAAAGGTTGGAGTCTGTATTCGAGGCCATTCGTACGTCGGGGTTGACGCTGAAGCCTGAAAAGTGCCGTTTCGCGTACGGGGAACTTCAAGTTCTTGGGCCACGTCGTCAACGCCGCGGGAGTCCTACCTGACCCGGGAAAAACTTCAGCCATTGCGAACTTCCCAAGGCCGCAAGACAAGAATGGCGTGCGAAGATTTCTCGGGCTGTGCGCATACTACCGGCGTTTCGTCGCAAACTTCGCACGCATTGCAGAGCCACTCACGCGCTTGACGAAAGATAGCACCCCTTTCAGCTGGGAAAACGACCAAGAAAAAGCCTTCTGCGAGCTGCAAAAACGCCTGCAAAGCCCGCCCATGCTTCCTCATTTCGACGAAAATGCCAAAACGGACATGCACACGGACGTCAGTGATATAGGCTTGGGTGCCGTCCTTGTCCAAAAGCAAAGCGGCTGGGAAAGAGTAATCGCCTATGCCAGCCGTGGTCTGTCGAAGGAGGAGAAAAACTATTCTTCCTCTGAGAAAGAGTGCCTGGCTATTATATGGGCGATTTCGAAATTTCGCCCATACGTGTATGGGAGGCCATTCAAGGTTGTAACAGACCACCATGCGCTGGGTTGGCTCGCCAATTTAAAGGACCCCTCTGGCCGTCTTGGGCGGTGGAGCTTGCGCCTGCAGGAGTTCGACGTTAGAGTCGTTTATAAATCCGGCAGGAAACACTCCGACGCCGACTGCCTGTCCCGCGCCCCCGTCGACCCACCACCACAAGACTCTGATGAAGACAGCGCATTCTTCGGGATCGTGACGGAGAGCGACCTAGCCGCCCAGCAGCGTGGCGACCCCGACTTACGCGTCATAATCGAGTACCTTGAGGGATGCAACGTTGCCGTCCCTAGGACCTTCAAACGCAGCTTACCAGCATTCAGCCTGAGAAACTCCGTCCTTGTGAAGACGAATTTCAGCTCCGGAACACGACCGAATTACCTTCTCGTCCTCGCCGCGGACCTTCGTGACGAAATTTTGGAAGCGTGCCACGACGACTCGTCTTCCGGACATCTCGGCACAGCCCGCACTATTGGAAAAATCAAGGCGAGGTACCACTGGCCCGGCCTTACCTCTGACATCACCCACTACGTCCGGAGCTGCCGTGACTGCCAGCGACGAAAAACGCCGCCGACAAGACCCGCCGGACTTCTGAAACCGATCGCCGTCCCATCGAGACCATTTCAACAGATTGGACTGGACCTTTTAGGCCCGTTCCCTACGTCACAATCACAGAACAAGTGGATTGTCGTAGCGACAGACTACATGACGCGCTACGCAGAGAACGCCGCTCTTCAGAGGGGGACTGCAGAAGAAGTGGCGAAGTTCTTTATAAGCCATGTTGCGCTGCGACATGGAGCCCTAGGAGTTCTAATCACAGACCGCGGAACGTCTTTTACTGCGGAGCTGATGCAAGGAGTATTACGCTACAGCTACACGGATCACCGAATAACGACGGCGTACCACCCCCAAACGAACGGACTAACAGAACGTCTGAACAAGACAATCGCAGATATGCTGTCAATGTACGTTACGTTGAACATATTACTTGGGACGAAGTGCTCCCGTATGTCACGTTTGCGTACAACACGGCTATCCATGAGACGACGCAGCTGACGCCGTTCGAGCTTGTCTACGGTAGAAGGCCGACTACGATGCTCGACGCCATGCTTCCGCACGTAGAAGACGACGACCTCAACGCCGACGTCCACGGATATCTTCAACGTGCGGAGGAGGCCCGCCAGCTCGCTCGAGTTCGTATAACGGACCAGCAGCTGGTGGATGCGGGCGGCTACAACCTCCGACGCCGAGACGCCGAGTACCAACCAGGGGATCGTGTGTGGGTTTGGACTTTCATCCGACGACGCGGACTCAGTGAGAAGCTCCTGCGGCAGTATTTCGGACCCTACCAGATTCTACGACGTGTTGGCCCACTTACCTACGAAGTGATCATCGATGGTGACTCCGGCACATCACGACAACGCATGCGGCCTGAAGTCGTCCACGTGGTTCGCTTAAAACCTTTCTACGGACGATGACGAACTTTTAATTTTCATTTGTTCGGACTGTCGCTTATGTTAGCATCGGGTGGATGCACGATTAGAGTGGGGGGGGGGTAATGCCGCGAACCATACATTTGGTTTGTTTATTTGTATTTTGCTTTTTCCGCCCGGCTGCGCCAGTCTGTGTTATCACTGTGCCAAGCGATGCGCGTGTTCTATTCTTTCTTTCTGTGCCGCATGTGTTATCTGTTTTGATAGGGAGAGCATTCCGATCTAACGTGAACAGCCCAAAATAATCTTCTTGGATCTACTAAGTTCTCGATGCGAATCGTTGTTTCGAGAACCACGCGCGCCAAAAGATAAAAAGCCTGCAGTGCAGACGCCGGGGCATTCGATTCGACGACACTCGCCTGTGCAAGTCACTTTGTTGACCGCTGCTTCGCCGCCTCTGTATTCTTTTGAGTTGTTAGGGAAGCACAAGTTCGCTCCAATAAACGTGTTTCTCATTCAAGACAACTGCATCGTCCTTGTCTTCGTGACAATATCTTAAAACTGCAGATAAAGCAGAAATGGAGAGTGTGGGGCGAGCCTTTCTTTCATGCATGTGTTATCTGCTTTACTGTTTTTTTTTTTCTTCGAAAAAAAACATGTGTATCGCGGCAATGCCAAGGTATAAAGTTTCATAAAGGAAATATGTGTGCACCATACGCGAATGGTTTCTACTGTGATACCTAGCATTATATTTCCACTTATAAACGCAAATTTCTCCATTCCAGCGGACCTAAATTTGACGATTGTACCGGGAACACGGGCACGGGCGTTTTTGTTTGCAATTATGACACGTTTGGCTTTGATTGATTGTAGGGTTTAACGCGCCGAAGGGACGCAGGCGATGAGGCGCGCCGAAGTGGAGGACACCGCATTAATTTGTACCAAAGGGGGGTCTTGAACGTGCCCTGAAGTCTCGTATAAACAGGCGTTTTTTCTTTTCTTCTCCAAATAAAAGCTGCCGCCGCAGGCCGAAATTCAACCACGTCCTCGTCCGCTGCAGCAAAATCTCTTTGTCACTCAGCCACCATCGCGGGTGACACGTTTGGCTTTGAAAAAAAGAAATGATGTGTATTAAGTAATATGTAACATTTTGTGTTTTACTGTTTCGATTTTGCTTACTTAGCCTGCAATAAACTCAAAACATGTGAGGTGCGGTTTTCTTATAAGCTGTCTGTAGAAACGCGCTTTTCCAAAAAAGTACGCCCACCTGCCTCGCGGGAACCCTGGTGTGATGTGACGCTGAGGGGGTTCAAGCGCAAGCGGAAAGCAACCGTCGACCTAAAGGCCGCCGGAGAGCGGCACACCGGTTATATTCTAGGCCCTATATATGCGCAGCGCGCCCAAAGGAGAGGATACCGCGGAGAGAGAGAGTACTGCACGTGCGCAGCACCGCCCACCGGCGGAGTGAGAGCGCGCTGGGCCGCACACGCTCTCCCCTGGGCACGCGCCGGCGCCAATGCGTCTGCCGCGGCTATGACGCAACACAATCCAACACAATCCAATTTAATCCAATCCAAAATCCAATCCAAGCCAAGCCAAGCTAATCCAATCGAATCCACTCCAATGCCCCTCGCGAGAGAGTGTTCGCTATCGGAGAGGAGAGCGGGAGAGTGGCTGCGGACAATGGACGCACGCTGCGGACAACAACGGACGCCCGCAGGAAGGACAGGGCCGCCGACAAGAGATGCTCTGAGCGTCGCATCTAATATTGGAGCGTTTGAACCCCCGATAATACACTTCGGATCAGAGGGGTAGCCTATGCTGTGGGTTTGCAAAGTTGTTTAAACCCACTGGTGATACTAAACGTGCGTCGAAATCCCGACGCATGGATGTTCTCGTTTTCCGTCTACATGAGAAATACTGTCCCGGAGGGTGCCGCTAGAATCTGTACCCTTGTGGTCAGCAGCAATCGGCTATGCTGTGTCCTGTGGTTGAAACTTGTTATTTCAACTTCACTGTTGGGTAACCTTTTGAAACAAATTACAAATTAAAAACAGCTTGCACACTTTCGGTGTGGGCCTTCGCCATTGCGCAGAGGAGCACTCATGCATCCTGACTCTCCGCCCCCCCAATCTCAACCCCCCCCACAGTGATTTTATCGGAGCCAAATCGCCTGATATCGACTGCAAGAAGCCAACACTGACATTTTGTTTGGTGAGCCTTGCTCTCCGGTGCCATTAGCAGAAGGTCATACCATTACTATATTGGTGTACATTCCTTTTGTATGCTGCGAGTATAACAAGAGCGTTTCTGTCTTTTGATTGGTCGGGAGGGAAAAGTGCATGAGAGAGTACGAATTTAATATTACGTGACATAAACAGGCCTGAATGGCACTTACTCCGCAATATCAGCAAATAATTGTCGAACCGTTATTTATTTCTTAAGGTCAGCTCCGGTTTCGCGTTTAGTGTGCTAAAAATAAAGGTTTGGTTTCGGGTACACTTCCGGCAAAATAAAATATGGGATCGCATTTGGTTTCTCGGTCGGACTTGGTTCCGTTTCGACAATCTTAAAAAACGAACAGCGTAAGGGTACTCCTTTGCTATTTAGTTTCACAGCGTCATCAAAAAAAGGTCGTCGGTCTGAGCCCAACCGGTAGTTGTGGTCGGATAACGAAATCAGGCAGAGAAGTGCTGTCGGAGTTTTAAAGAAGAGCTACACAACACTCTACCGCGCAAATTTACGAAGCGCTTAGGGCCTACAGGTGATGTTTGAGTTGTTTATTGCATGCCTAAATTTTTCAGTGATTTGAAACGAGCGTGTTCAAGGTAGTTAATTATACGTTATCTGCTTTTCAAGCGCCAAAATTTACACAGGAGGTGGAAAGAACAGACACATATTCTGAACTTGAAAATCATATATTGTTTAGTGGAGTACCACCGCCTAATTCATGGCACATTTTTTCCATAAGAGCGTTGCAAGGCTCGTTTAGCACTTTTCTCTTTCTGCTAGCCACCCATCTTTTTACTCATGCTTATAAATGTCCATCGAAAAGCCGTAATCCCCGTTTTCTGAAAAGTAGGATGGCAGCGGCTAACAGTGCTCGCTTGCCCAAAGTTGGAAGTGTACTTACAGGAAATAGCAGCTTTCAATAAGGTGAATATTTTTAAGGTTGACAGTAAAGACAAAAAGTACGCAATTTCTGCGAGCGCCTTGCCTGTGAGATGAGGCTTTTCTCATTACTAATGAGTAGCCGCACGGGCCTGGGATGATACTGCCACAAGCGGCGACCATCACAGATGTCAACGCACCGGCAGAGCCTAGCCCCCTCGACAACTCATGATGCACGCAACACTACTCTAACTACGTAAAGTGTGCGAAATACTCTCCTGGTTTTTATCTGTCCGCTGAAACGGCTCAGGCTCACAAACTTACGCACTACCAATATTCTTTATTTCAGATAGTGGGTGTGAAAACGCCGTTCCCTAAGTTAGGACAATGCAAATCAAGTCAAAGTGGTCCCTGGAAAGACAGGAGCCTTGGTGCAATGCTTTGATGAACTCCGTCCCGAAAAGTCTAGCATTTGTCTAGATCTGCAAATTCGCAACAACTTTTTTTGATTTTTGCCTAATAGTAATTTTTAAACAAGTGCCCTCAATTGTTTGTTTACAGAAGTATGTATGTTTTGCTTATACAGACACGATAGTTTTGCGTGGTTTTTAAAACTGTCATGGCTTTGTGCTCCAAGACACCCCTGAAAACTAAGTTAGTCTGCGCAGATTTGAACTCCAATTCTGTAAGGCTATCACGGTTTTTTTAAATTGCCTGAGACTTCTTATTGACAGGAAAACTTTTCTTTTTGTATTTGACAGACGTGTTGTTTTCCAATGACACGCTAGAATTTCAACACAAAGAGCCCCAATTACGTTTGAATATGCTTCTGGGGAGCTTCCAAGATATCTTGATATTATAAATGGTTTTCTTGTTTGGCCAGTTGTTTACAAAATTGTTGAAAATTGATTAAAACGCTAGTTTTTGATTCACCAACTTACAGAAAACGATGCCATCACTTCGCAGTTTTAATATGAAACCCTCTGTTTTAAAGACGTTTTGCATTTCTGGGAACAATTGTTCATCAACGTTAAATTGCCGAAATGGGTAGCTTGCAGAATAAAATATTTTGTAAACTTTAAGGACCGTGCACATGAGCAATTGCATAAACTAATTCGCTAATAGCAACTGAGACACAAACGCTGTTGCTTACTATATCGCCTGCAATTATGACCCTTAAAATGTTTACCCGCTCACACAAAATTTGATATACAAGGTAAACGTACGACCACCATAAACGGCCTGTATAATCGCGGAAAGTAAACGCGTTTCTGATCCATTGTAATGCCACCACCTGGCATTACAAAGGCATTTTGATGGTACCTATGAAGAGCGGTGTAAAGGTACAATCCGCTGCAATTTGTAGTTGCAGTTTATTACCTCTCATTACAAGCCTCTAAGTTCCTATCAGGAACACATATTGGTTCTTAAAAATGCTCAAAGAGAACTAACACACGGGGCACTCGGCCGGAAATGCAGGTAGGTCGCGCCGCCATTTCCTATGGGGCAACAACTATGGCAAATATTTAAGGAAATGTTTTTATTTGAGAAGTGTCAGGCACCTCTTGAATGTAGTCCCAAAGCAGAAAAGTATTTCAAATTAGTGGTGGTAAACTGGGTAGCCACGTATCCATAAAACATGGCGAATGCAAAAGCTAGCAAGGGCCATGGGAGGGATAATTTGAAAAAGCATGCCGTTTCCGAACGGGCTAAAGGGTTATTAAGAAAGGTCGCCTATAATATTGTTACGTGTAGGTAGCGAACGTTTTTTTTGTGCGCGGATAGCTGGTAACTCAAGATGGCTGACTGTGTCCCGACACGTCCCTCGTTCTTCTCCGCTTCGCCCAAATTGCTACTCGAAAAACATCTGCACATGTCTTCTTAAATTGACCAAATCGCTCCATCTTTCTCAAAGTCCGCGGAAAGCGTAACATCTGCCTCTGTTCTAGTTAACCGTCAGTCGCGGGAGCACCTTCCTCTCCTGCAACTTATGTAAGGGGAGAAGAGCCCCTCCCAGTGACACCCCTACACACTCTATCGGAGGGTTTGGCATATTCTGCAATATTCGGGCCAGTTTTTTCTTCCGCCAGCTGAAGGCAGGTGTTCAGACATCGATGGGCGGGAGCAATTTCCTGGGCCGACCTAAAGAGGCTGCCTGGCGTTTCTCGTACCTCTACCTACTTCTGTTCTAGCTGTATCGTCCTGATTTTGAAATGCACTCGAGGTTGTAGGCCTGCTGATTTGAATGGGTTCCGAATAATAAATACCGCAAATAAATGATTGGGGCCTGGCCTGGCTCTAAATTCTAAAACGAGGTTGCAAAATATCGACAGACTGGTGGCTCAACAGTTAACCCTTAAGTACGGGGGTTCCTAGCAGATTAGCCTTCATAAAATTGCCCTAACGACAATTCTTTTGATAGAACGCCGCGTCGGTCCTTTAGCAAAAACCGGGGACGAATTCTGTCTGTTTTAGGTGTAGGTCAGTGAAGGGGTAAACTAATAGCTTTCGTAATATATCGCTAGGCGAAGAAGAAAGAGCCCCTAGTTCTCTACATAAAAGTTATATATCTTACGGTATTCCCAAAGCCGTAAGCTTTGGCTGTATTCTATTGCTTTTCCCTGTCTCTTAAAACCAAACAGTGAGAGGACCGAACAATGAAGACAAGCTGTAAAGTTGTTTAAAGGGTCAATGAAGATGAAAAAAAAAACCTTGGTCAGTTTGAGGGAACTACCGTATGGTAGCTCACTAATCTCCATTTCCTATGTGAAAGACATACTTAAAAAAAAGAATGCAAGCTACCTTGAAAAATCGGAATTTCGTGGTACAGTAACTTACCGCCGGCAGGAGTGCTTCAATAGGCCAGCATAAAAGGATTTCTGTGTGTGTTGACTACGACCAAACGGCACAAGAGGCTCTAGTACAATGGCACAATTGTCTTTTTTTTTCGGGGGTTCCTTGGGTCGGAAAGTGCTAATCGCTCAAAGATGTATCTTTGACGCCACAAAAATCCTAGAATGTGGGTGGTGAGTCGGCCCTGCACATCCTTGTTATCTCTATTGCTTTCTTAATTTAGGCTATACTATTCCTATTTTGTTAGTTGGACAATACATTCCATTTTTCCACCGAACTCGCGTTTTGTGCTCATGGCTATCTTTAAAGAAACTTCTCTTAAAAGGTAGAACCAACGTTACCGTGGCAACAGTAAGTATTTTTCCGCTGGAATATTTCACACCCAATTGAGAAGCACGCTTGGTCTCTTTCTTCTATTCATTCTTCCGTGAATATTTGTTTTTACGCAGAAGCCCAAGCCAAACGTTTGTGCTAAAAGCTCCCTCTAACTTAAGAGCTTTGTGCGCGTCTTCGAAGAAAGAACGATTCGTTTCGTAACCACATGTACAGTTGCCGTAAAAACCTTCCGCGGTATATTTGCCACAATAACAGTTTAAAAACATTCTGTGAATGTAACCTATCAGCAGCCAGGCTGCATAACGACATATAGCAATTACATGCGCTTTACTGAGAAAGTGTCAGAGAATAACGGTAACTCATTGCATAGGTTGCAGAAAGCTAACTCGGGAACTTAAAGTTTGTGGGAGCAAACAAAATTTAGGTTTGGGGCTCAAAAGAACCGGAGAGACGTAGCTGGCTGGTATTCACATATTTAGTTACATGACCTTCTCGGCTAGACATTACGATACACTGTTTTGCAACATTTTATTGCCATTTATGATTCAAAAATCGTCTCTCGCATGACTCCAGTTCACCAGAGCTTTGTGTTCTGCCACCGTTGCCCTTTACCACTGTGACGCACAGCGACGCACGCTAATGCGTCAGAAGCTGTTCAAACATCTATTCGAGCCAACATTCAACATGTTCCAAGCGATATTTTTTTTTCCTTTTCGCTACATGCGCTGGCTGCGATAGGGTTACAAAATATCGTTTTTTGCTAATACAAAGAAATGAAGGAACACATAAGCAACAGTAGTCACAGAAAAATAAAATACGAGCAATTATCCTTCAGTCTCTGTCTCGCCAAAGAAATAAATTTTATTGAAGAAAATAATATGCCGTCCGGTTGGCGATAGTGATCCGACGAGGAATTACAAACTTCCCCTTTGTCCCAACATTATCGCGTCTCTCCTGTCTTGAATACTGCAGGATTTTGTTTAGCTTATATTTCTGCTGACTGGTGTTTGAAGGACTCTGCGTGAAATGATTTGGTTTAGTTTGAAAGGACCTAACATAAGTGCAGTAGTGCAAGCGAACCGTGACTTGGGCACATTTTAGGTTCGGTGAATGTAACAAAGAAGTTAGACAGCAGGGCAATTGAGCCATACGCTTGTTTTAATGTACCCATAGTTATTTTTTGCGCTTATACTGACGGCCGGCCTCAAAATTTCCAAACACACATTCAGTTCCGAATAAAAGTAAGAAAACACAGGAAGCCCACCCTTTGACTTTCTGGGCGTGTGGTAGTTGGTGGATTGCCTTGCGACAGCTTATTGTCTAGCGACTTCAATGAGTAGGGTACAGGTTGCCTGGAACAGCCAATTTGCATTATGTTTGCATGGCGGCACTATCATAGCCCAATTTACTTGGTTTATGTTTGGTTGCCTTATTTCTTCAATGCGATAGTTTTTCATGGCGGTACACATATTGATAGTTTACTTACATGTTATTACTATTCATCTTCGTTTTCAAAATTTTGAAACAGGTATGACAATACAGCAGTCACATAAAAGTTAAGAAAGAAAAATCCTCTAAAAATTGCCAAAAAATCATTAGCTTAAAAAAATAAACGCAAGTCGATTCCGATGTCCGAGACATCTAAAAAACATAATAAAAAGTGTTTCACCGAGCAAAAGTCGTAGTTAGTGGACATCCTTGCGATGTTTACGTCGTACTTTAACGGTGACCTTAATACTCTGCCTAAACACTGTCAGCCCACCCACTGGCCTACACACTGTTAGGGAGATCTGTTTTAATATTGCCAGACTTAGCATTACGACAATAAAAATCAATTGAACTTTCTGCGGCCTTCTGCAGTACAAATAACATTTACTGCACCATGGCAGACGGGGAATCAACTGTACAATATCTGTGAAAATTTAACCCAGCTTGTTTTCTCTGAATCCTTTGAGTTGGATGTCATATTTATGGGGCTCCCAAATTTAAAGCACACTCAAGCTTTGGTCAAACCCAGATAATGTAGGCTGGAATATTTCGGTGTTCAGGTTAATATTTAGGCTTTTTTACGAGTCCTTATATAGCGTGCTTCAGATAATGGTTATATAGCAAGGCTTTGCAGCAGAATTTACAAACACTTTTGTTTCGAGGCGTACGCGAGAATTTTCGCATGACTCAAGAAGTACAAAAACAACCCATTTGTAGTTTTTCTAGATGCAGCGGAATACAGTCACCACGAGGCCTTCGTCGCAATCGCAGTTCGCAATGATATCAAATCCAGCACCATTGATTCATTTGCAGTCCGGACTTCCATCCCAGAACCGGCAGAAGAGGCGGCGATTGTGCTGGCCCTTTCACTCAACCCTACCGCCGCAACAATCATTACAGATTCTAAAACCCTCTCCACAATTTTGTTGCTCAGAAGGCCTCCTCAATGCCCTGTACAACTGATCTGGACCCCGTGTATTTCGGGCTGGAGGGAAACGCGGCAACCCAGGACCTAGCCCGAGGACTTGCCATCCGCGCTGGGCCGAGCCTGTATCGCTACCATGGAGCCAGGTCCCCGCGGGACCGTCTGATCGCTTACCACGACATCACCACCTATTACCTGCTCTCCCACAGGACCTACGCTCGGGCAGCAAATTCTCTCGCATTAGAATAAATTCACGTCTAGCGCCGACTCCAGATGGGATTCTTCCCTAATCAGGCCATAATGACGCAAATCCACCAAAGCCTTTACCCAGCTTTGGCGTGCCCCTTATGTTGCGTCCATGCAACCTGCCCACATCATCTGGGCATGCCCCCAGGACCATATTCCCCCAAATGCGTTATGAGGAAAGGTGGGAGGCCTCGCTTCGTAGCCCGGACCCGGACGTACGGTGCGCCTAGTCAAAAGGCCGGAAGGGGCCGTGGAAAGGCACCGGCCCACGCTCACCACAAGCTCGCCCACCTAACTCAAGGAGAAGACATCCTGGTGGGGTGGACGTTGAGCACATACCCGCCCCCAACATAAGGACTTCAATTCTGCTTGGTCGCTCCTTCAGTCAATAAAGTGTTTTCTCTCCCTCTCTCTCTTGGAACGTCTTTACTAATTATTTATTGTTAAGAAAATATGCTTTCTGCATTCATTTATATTAAAATAGCATAAATGCTCTTGCTGGCGTAGAAACATATTGTACATCAATGGCCAATGTGTCTCGCAACAAGGAAGGCGGTTTGAGGTGAAGGGCCGATAGAATTATACAGCAATAACAAAGTCTTATGTTGTTTGTTGAGGCGTACATGTATACCCCTTTCAAGAACCTTGGAGACCAAAAAACCGTATTAGTTACCGGATTGTTAAAAGGGTTTTCAAATTGATGAATTTAGATAATATATATACCAACCTTATTCACGTGGAATGTTACATTTGTATATTTTGTATTCTGAACGTAGATTATTATTTTCATGCGGCAATAATTGTGACGCAATTTGTTTATGCTGTATGTCCCTGGTTAGTTAGAAATGTAATAGCCATACAAAAAAAATATACTTACTATCGAAGGTAAAAACAAGAAAAACGAAACAATTATTATCGTATACAGATACAATACCACCGAAATAAGGCTTTGCAAATATGAAAAAACAAAACACTCTTATACAGAACTAATCTCACAGCAAAAGAAAAATCATAAGTTGCTTTGGTAAACCAAAAAATGCCTAAAAGGCATAGATAAAGCCATATGTCTTTTCTGCAATGACACGATTGTTAGATTGAAAAATGAGAGAAAAAGAATGAAAGCGAGAGACAGAGCATTTAATGATAGAGGCGAGGTTAGCCTAGCCATTTCGCTTATCTTGCTACGTGATATGAAGAAACAAAAACGCGAGGGTTCGCCTGAGAATAGAACATATAAATATCTTGAATACATAAATATATTTGAAAAATACATACATCAGTAAATAAAAAAATAAATAACTGAGGTGATCGCATCAAGATTTGAGCACATGCACGGAGTTGGGTAGTCAGGTTAATCACAAAACTCGGTCGAAACCGCAAGAACATCAACGGAGATTTGGTAGCCCGTATAGCCTAGCGGGGTCCTACCAATGGCCAAAAACTGCCCTCAGTTCAAGACGTGCGTGGTGTGGCATACACAAAAATGTTATTACAGTCTGCCTTCGCACTTTGAAGTTTTGATAATTGTAGACGATATGTTTAAAATTTTCTGCTACATGGCAGGTTGAACAGAGTGGTGAAGAGCACTGCTGAATTTTGAAGAGGAAACACCGTGTGTATGCTACATTAAGAAGTAGGCGGTGCAGTGCAGCTTCCTCAAGCTTGCTAAGCCCAGGAAGCATCTCAAGGCTGAATTTAGGGTGAATTAGAAGCAGAATTGTGTATTGGTCTTTTTTTGTTCCCTGGGCAATGCAGAAGTTTTAAGGCAATCAACGATGCGAGGGTTACCGCATACTTTGTTGTAAAAAGAAATGAGCAGTCGTGAACAGGAGGCTGTCTGCCGGTGAGACTGCATTAGCAGCTGCAACATTTCTGACGACCCCACAGTGAGTAGGAAGTCATTTCTGTTCGACGCTGTGCCTTTTTTTGTTGCCTGGAGGTGCAGATAATGTATTTCCCAAGTCATCTGATCTTTCCTCGGTAGTGATGCGATGGGAGCTAGATCGGATCGGGATTCAGTGAAGAGAGCCCATGTAGTCAGTGCCTGCTTTAGATGTAGTGAAATGGACCCCGCAGACAAGATAGCTTGGTAGCCTTTGTAATTCCTTGTGGCTAAGTGGGACGCAAATGGTGGTTCGCGATGAGGGAGTCCAGATCCCAATCGTCAAAGATGTGCCTGTCATTGGTCCACCAGTGAAAACATACGTATGAACTCTATACTTAGGTATTATTGAGTCCCAAGGCACAGCATTTCAAACTAGTGCTGGTATGTGCACCTTTATTATAAAGACAGGCAGAGTTGTTGTGATTTTTAATAGAGAGAAAATCCAGGATATGAGAAAAAGGTGCTGTAGCAATACAATGTAAAGGGAGGACCTTATGCGCCCTGGACACATAAACGGCTTCCAGTGGATGCCCACATTGTGTCGTTACATTGCGGTGTTGCATTCGACATAGCCCCACTGCCTGCAGAACAGGAAACAAAAGACGTCTCCTTTTTGTTATGACCCCCAGGGTAGACCTGGTCTTTGCAACCTCAAGACAGATTCGTAGCATTCTGGCCTGTCGGCCCTGTAGCCGTGTACAGTACCATTTTGGTAGTGGGATCAGTTCTGAGTGGCTGTAGTGAAGGAAGCCTTGGAAGAGAGCGTTATATTGTGTTAAAAGACAGATGATGCATGATCCAACAGCGCTGTTGAACTGCATACAAATATTGCGCCCAAAAGATGTAAGCTTCTCTCTTTCAAATGGGTGACGTCCATGTGAGATTGCAGTCAAAAGTGACATCAAGGAACTTGTCGTGATCGACGTACGGGACTGTTATGCCAGCGGTCCTAAATGGTGCATGATACACCCCGCATCGTGAAGCCATTGGGGCCAACTTAGCGGGTGATATCTCAAGGCCACGTATAGCGAGAAACTTCAAAATCTGAGTTAATAGCATGCTAAATCCTCCCTCCAATCACACCTCGTTGTGTCCTGAGTACAAAATGCATATTATATCTGCGTATGTTGACTTTTTCCGGCAGATATCTTCCGGCACCAATCACTCAAGACCTATCAGCTAAGGTTCAAAATGGTTGTGGTCAAGACATCACCCAGGGGGTTGTGCTGCGTTGTGTCACCGTCTCCTGCGTGCATGTAGGTGGTTCTGCCTGAGATGTAATCAGAGATCAAATTCTGCATGCGTCCTGCAACACATGCAGACCTTATCGCTCTGCAGATAGATCCATGTAGCACGCAGTGATACACCGATTTTGTCATAAAGACTGCAGTGGTGAATTAAAGTCGAGCCTTTACCTGCTTAACATGCTTTCCAAGGGCAATCAGCCTGTTGATGCTGCTCCAGCCCTTGCGGAAGCCTTACATCTGCAACGGATATATGCCACTCTCAATGAGTTTCCAGTCCAAGCACTGCAGTACCATTTTATCAATCAGTTTACCAATGAAGCTGAGGAGTGCCTTGCCCGATATGAGTAAGTGTGTGTGGGCACCTTGCCAGGTTTTGAGATTAGTATTATTGGGTTGCGCGTCCACTAATGTTCAAAGTGGCCGGTCTCCAATGAATTGGTAAACACTGGAAGCAGCTACCGCTTCGCATTACGACTTTTAAATGGCTCATAACCACGTAGCTAATGCCGTAAGATCCTCACAAGAAGCTGTCTTCACTGAGGCCGGAGTGGCCTTGAGCTCCGTCATAAAAAACGGTGCGTTATGTTAGGATGTGTTCACTGATGTCGGGATTATTGCTCCAACATTGCTTGTAGGGAGTGACCCTTGCACGTCGTAAAATTTGGCACCGCAGGTTTCGGCCATATCCGGGTCAGGTATCTTCATTCTCAAGAAAACTTGAAGGCATGTAACTAAACTCATAGTGCACGAAGACCACAAACTAGACTCTATAACCTAGTGAAAGGCTTCCTGAGATCTATCTTCGAGCAAAAATAAATTTATTCACTTGGAGAGCTTTCGCGAATGCGTCTAAATGGGATTTCTTGTGCATCTAGCCTCTCGTACATATTGGATCGCTAAGGTTTTCCCCGCGCTTCCTTCCGCCCTTATACCAATCGCCCGAAGATGTTCATATTTACCACACGAGCATCCGTATCCCCATTTTGAGCCTCCCGAATTTCTGTAGAACCGCCGTGCTTTCGTGATGCTATCAAAAGCGTCATTGTAGTACGACTAATCTGGAAGCCGCTGTCAATGTTTACGCAGCGTTTCATTGGTAACTCTTAGCTTTATCTCAACATTGTTGCACTCATCGTGGCCCTACCACAGTCGTTGCCGCTACCACCATTGTTGGAGGAGAGGGGAGGTAAAATCTAAAATCGTCAACACGGCTTTAGCACCTTGTGAGGGCACAGTTCCCAGAAATAAGCACAGAGCATCCACGAGACTTGAGAATGCAGAACGGATTTGTGCGGAGGTGCGTGCTCTTGACTATCGATTTTTTGAGCGCCTTTCAGTGTTGCTCGAAGATGGTTCTAGATTTCTGAGCAGCAGGAGTGGGCGTGGGAACGTGTGTTGATGCCGCGAATTTTTTGGCTGAAGTGCCGGAATTTTTCTAGGAAGGGTCATTGGGACACCTGTTGATTCGACGATTGGAAATGTGGAGGGACCGAAGCCGAGCGCCTGTTGGTTCTGGAAGAGGGGCACCTGCTGATTCCGGAGGGAGCACGCCCGTTGCCTCCGGAGGAATTGTAAGTGCTGAAGCAGTCTCCTGCTGGGTTACAGTTGTTTTGGAATTTTGCCATTGAAGGGTATGGCCAGGCCATCTTTTCGGAATTGCATTTAGAAGTGTTTGTATTCCGTTTGAGCCCTTTTCATTTCAGCTTTTCTGCGTCCAGTCAACTGCCTCGGTTGTGTGGGAGCTCTGGCAGACATATATCTAGATTTATGAGTGGTCTTGTATTTGCATGTTGTTTGTTCATCGCTGCGGGCCGAGCACTTTCCAGACGACAATTCGTGGTATTTCCCGCAGTTAGGGCAATGAAGGTTCTGGGCTTCGCACATGGAATGGTCGTGGCTGCCATCACATCGAGTGCAGCGCGTTCTAGGCTAGCCCACGCCTCCCACATGGCCGAAGTGAAGACACTTAGAGTTATTCCTTGATGTTTCAACATAATCATACATAAACACGGTAGCGCGAGTAACTGTTATTAAGTGTTCAGGAATCGATACTGTAACAAAAACTGTTTGCAAGCTTTCGGAATATTTGTCTTTTTGCGGAGGGGTCTGACTGGTATTCGATGACGCAATGCTTGAAGAATCACAGTGCCTGGGGTGTCGTTAACGACAAGCCGAATTGCAACGAATTGACTGGTATTCGATGACGCAATGCTTGAAGAATCACAGTGCCTGGGGTGTCGTTAACGACAAGCCGAATTGCAACGACACTTCACTGCAACGACACTTCATGATGATTCAGAGTAAGCAAAAAACCCTGAAATGAAAAAAGGAAACCCCACGGATGAATCTCTTCTTTCATTTGTTTCACAGTTTCATTTCGTTTTGCTTACTTATTCACTCTGAATGCTGAAGGTGTGACAGAGAGGAGTGGTGGAAAAATAAATAACGATCTGCAAAAACAAAAGCCACATGTTTAAAAAGAGTATGCGCTAATGGGACTCTTGAAGTTGGCCGGTTCAGTGATTGATGCGATGGAAGCGGGAAGATGATTCTAATCTGAGCTTGTTGTGCGCACGAATGAATCAAAATGAAGATTTGTACGGCTGCTGGAATTCCAACTTGGAAGAGGTGATTGCTTTGGGGTGAAATTTAGGATGGGGACAAAAAAAGCTAGTTACTCAGTGAGTGCATCGTATGGTACAACTTGTTAAAGAGGCACAGGCGCGATATTTTGCAGCAAAGTGATGAGTCTGTATGAGTCTGCCTGGAAATTTGGTCTGAAATCGTAACGCCAATGTGCTTTTAAGAGTAAGTTTATAATGAAGAATATCATTAGTCAGTAGTTAGGAGAAGTATCACATTTTGACATCAAACTCTGATTATTATGCATTTATAACATTAATGATCATTAGCTAAGTATCGCACCAAGATGGAACATTGTATAAGTCAGCCTGCAGGGCAACGTGGTCAGAAGGGGTTTTCATTTCGCCTTAAATAAAACAATCATCGGCAAAAAGCTTCATAGTAAAGGAGATGTTATTTGGCAAGTCGTTCATATAAATTAGGAAGAGTAGTGGGCCAAGAACGGATCCTATGGGAACGCCAGAGGTTATGGGTGAGAGGGTGGGAGTTGGATTCATCAGCAATTACAAAAGGGGGGTGGTCTGTTAGAAAGCATTCAATCCATTTATTGTATTAGCATCAAGATTAGTTTGCTTAGTTTTAGCAGTTGCAGTTTATGGCATACAGTGTTAAAAGCTTTAGCAAAGTCGAGCAAAACATTTTCAACAAGAGAAGAAGCGTCAACGCCAAGAAATAGGTCATTATTAAACCACAGAAGCTGGGTCTCAGACGGGTACGTTTTTCGGAATCCATGCTGGTGATCACTAGGGAAGTTGTTTTCTAAAAAAGTAATTGTGTTTGAATACATGCCGTGTTTTATGATTTTACACGTTATACTTGTAATGGTATAGGCGTGTGATTGCGAGGGTTATCATCGTCACCTGATTTGTGAAGAGGAACCACCTTTCCCGATTTTCAGTCGCACGTAAGGCAATGAGATTCTAAAGACTGCGGGAAAAGTTTATATAAAACAAATTAGTAAACAGAAGTATTATGCAAAAACTGTGCACAGATACTGTCTTCACCTAGAGCACTGGCTAATTTTATGTTTTCGATTAATTTTTATGCGAGCACAGTCCAAATATAAGTGGTTCTATGGGAAAAAATTGTGGGTGGAGGTGTCGGAAAACGAAAGTACAGCAGATTCAACAACGCACGATGAAAACACAGAGCCTAAAATGGCACAACACGCTTATTTTTGTACAGGGGTGTTATAATCGTGGATTAATTCTAGTGCCTTTTTTTCATTTCCACTAATCGTCGGCCAAAATTTCTGTGGGTTAGTTGCAAGCAGGGAGCGAAGCGTTTGCAAGTAATAATTTTTTTGCGATGGTTATGTGTAGTGCTCTAAACAGCCGGTTTTTTTTATAAATTAGTCGAGAGCAACAGCCTATCTAACCCTATCCCAAATTGTAACGGCGTGCTCTATGGCAACAATATCGCAATAAAGCGCATTGACGCCACTACTGTGCAGGAGGTTCTCCTTTATGACAACCTCCTCAAGAGGCCCGAACAGATCTTCAGTGATAATAGTTACCAAGCTCAGCCAACATGCCAGGCATCATACGCAAATGGCTCAATGGAGCCATGTACAATAAATTTACCTTCACGTGCAGCTGTTGCGACCCACAGGTAGGGCAAGGCTACTATCATTTATTCTTGAACTTTTTTTTTAAACTACATAGGCTTTAGCAGTGGTATGAATGCCTCAATCACAAAATAGCAAGCCCGTGCTGAGATTAATTCTGATCTTGAACCAGTACGCAACAAATCATCTCTGCTGGGCTAAATTGGAAGCTAAGCACACAAAAGTGTCCCCTTAAGCAGCATAGCAGAACCTGCCAACCCCTCAAGATAGCATGCATGACGGCAGGCACGATGGAGTGCTGCTGAGAAATGGCCATTCTATATTCCCTAATGCTTCTTTACCTATAAGCCTCCCAGTTTATAGAGGCAACCAAATAATCATATATAAAGTGGGCATTTCGTATGATTTGACATAGTGTTGTTGAAAAAGTTAGAAACAAGGAATTGTGACTGGCCCAGGCTGGTCCTTTAGAGGGGCCCTGAAACGCGTTTTCAGCACACAAAATGAACTATCGCAATAGTTATATTAGTCGTCAACGTCATCTGTGCCAAGTATTACTCAATTTACGCGCAGTGGAAAGCTGGCAATTTTGTTGCAAAGTTTGTCGTTTTTTTCTCACCCTTCCCTTCGTGTTTTTGGACGCCGCCATCTTCACATGTCTACATCATTGATTCCAAGATGTTCGGCATGAGCTAAATATTCTGCTATTGGGCGGCTTTGTCACGCGCTTCCTGCAAAGAGATGAGTCGTGTGCTCAACGTCGGCTCGCCAGCTGATCTGCCAGCGGAGTGCCGGAGTGCTTGGACATTTTACGACAAACGAAACAAGTGTAAACAAAAGCTAAAGTATTTGTATTGAATGCTACACCGCCATAACACGACATTGATATTCGCTTACTTGAGTACGTTCCTTAAAGAAAGCGTTGAAGACCCGTGGTACTTATTTCTTGCAATCGCAGAGAATCCCTGAGCCGAATGCTCGGACTTGACACGTACAATTTATTCAACTTAAAAACAATCCAAAGATGCATTTCAAACAAACACAACGTCACAATATGCGTTTCAAGAGTGAACCGTGATTGACAGACGATGGGTTGCCTCCTCCTGCCCGTCGTAAATATGGCACTTACCTCGCGCGCGGTTTGCGGGGACGAACACGCACACAGTACATACCCCATGCGTGGTTGAGACGTACTTCGCTCGAGAAAGTTAATCAAGACCATGGGAAGCACAACGTCACGCAACCCGCAGAAGCTCAACGTCGCATTTCATCCCGAAACAAAGGCGTCAACAACACACACACCATCGCCTCCTGTAATGCCAAACGCCTCTCGTAATGGGAGTGAGTGGTACGCCTGCAGTACCTACACGTGGCGAGGTGGGGCCCAGAGCTGAACGGGGATCATGCAACTGTAACTGACTTCTAGAGGGGTTTGTGCCTTGATGCAAAGGCAACCGATGTTTCAATTTGTCAAAGAAATGGCGCTCGCTCCAGCGCTAGAAAACTCACAGCCACGGTGGAGCATGTTTTGCCAACGTTGCCGCTCTCCACCACGCGTCACCGCAGGCTGAAGTGGCCCCATGATTGAAGCATTTTGTACACGGGTTCTGTATTGGTTTAAAATGTCTTTTTCTCATGCCGGCAGCAGTAATTACCACCGCCGCAAAATAGGACCCGGCACCAGCGGGGCCACATCTGAACCGCTCTTTTTGGATAAACAGTGCGCGGTGCATTAAAGGGAATGAGCGCACGATCCTCCCCGTGCGGCAGCGAGTTCGCCACCGATAAAAAGTCACGTGCCGCCTATAGCAACTGCAGCAACTTACACCGCGAAAGGGCAAGGCCAGGCCGTCGCACCCATGCGGCCAGATTTTTCGTTCGCTTTTCCAGCCTTGAGCGGAGTGCGGGATTTATGGTGTCCACAAAGCTTTCCCTTAGCAGACGGTAGTCTGAGGAGCGCAATAGGGGAAGGACGTTACCGCTTAGGAGCGCAGCATCATGGGAGGGAAGGCTTAGTGCCATCAAACGCGAAGAATAAATTGAAAGGCGGAGGAAACGCAGCACGACGACAATTCGCGGTTTTTGATTTGCGATTTCTCAGCTAATACTCATTGCTTCAACAAAATTCTTGCGAAAGGAGATTGCTAATACATTGCTGTATTTGGTTACATGTACATCCATGCATCGGCGGAAGGTAGTTCAGGACCCGTTTAGGTAACACTTATTTATCGTGTACTTCTCAGGAAGCCGTATTAGCTAACTACTAATCTACATAGCCACCACGTGTGGGGTACCCAAAGGCTCGGTAGAAAAGCCAGTTTTCTTTTTCATTTTTCTAAATGACATTTCCCAGGCTGGTGCTTTAAATACAATATTGTAACAGGAGGTCTTTCATGGCCTACTTTTCAACTTCGGTGATTTTTATATAGATTTTTGATTAACTTGCAATTCTTGTGTCGCTCGACACATTTTATTTGAAATAAGGTCGGCGAAGGTTTGATTCGCTCATACAATTAGAGACATCACTGGGCGGGGCCTCAGTAGTTGGACGCTTTCGCAGCACAAATTGGTGCCGTGAAACTCGTGTGAACAGTATTCCAGAAGGAAGCCACATTGAGATGATTTCGCCCCTCTTCGACCTTCTTCTCATTTCTGGCGCGCACTGAAGAAATTGGGAATTGCAGAAGCTCATTTGGAGACATGGTCATGACCCCAACCAAAAAACATCGGAAGGGATATCCTCCAGACACTGCAAAAGATAGCCCTGTTAGGGGAAGAAATTGGCACGCAGACGCTCCCCAGTATATGTAGCCTTCTGAGATTTTTTATAACTTGACCAAATATTGTGAACAAAACTGGCTTGACAGAGAAATGAAAAATATTATGTACATTAGTACTTCAAGGGTTGAGATAAAAAGTACCGCTAAATATGAACTATTACAATGTACGACAACCGCCACAGCTGAAGTTACATTATATATGAATAATACTGCCAATATCCACTGATTATACAGAAGGTTGATACAGATTCAAATAAAACTCAACACACAGCGGTCAATACATAAAACTGAGTAACACCAACTTGCCATTTCGCTAATGAGCAATGTGTATTTGGGAATGCACACGAATAGGTTAATGTCAAGTTGAAATCAAACAAAAATGATGTGGAAATTTAAAGATTGATTGGTACATTGCAAAGTACAACTACAGGAGTAGAGTAGACGACAATAATACCTTGTGTCAACTTCTTCCTGTTACTCGTGTAATAACACAGTAGGAGTACACTCTGGCTTCCATGATAAAATAATAAATTTGAAAGTTAGAAATTTCTAAGGAGGCTCTTTTAAGGGCCAGCAGCCGGAGCAACAAAAGTGACGATGACGAAGCGCATGTGCTAATGTCACACAAAAGGAGCATGCGGAGAAGTAAGAGGAGAAAGAAGAGGGGAGCGAAAGCGAGGTGGCAAGTTTGAGGCAGGAGAAACGCGGCTGTGGGTGAGTTCTCTTCTGGAAGCGAACACGAAGGCGACTCAGTGCCGAGCGACATCCTCCTCCTGTCGTTCAAGACTGACGACGCCCATACGGCGACCGCAAGTCAGCCCTCTTCTGGGAGCAGGGAGCAGTGTCAAATGAGTTCACGGGCAACACCGCCGCGCCAGTTACACCGGACAACTCAGGTGTCACAAGGACCATTTCTTAACAACTGGGTGTTCGGAAGCACTTAATCTTTACCGGCTGGGCGAGCCTCGTCCTCTTCCGCCACGCACAGGTACGTATTTAAAGTATTTCCGCTTTGAGCCGAACACATGAAGAAGCAGACCGCATTCATGGTCTTCGAGACTGTCCTACTTTTCTTTCAGCAAGATTAAAACTCCAAGCCAAATGAGTAAACTCCTAATCAGAATAAGCCCCACGGGCAACACCGCCGCGTCATCACTTGAAAGGCATCTACACTAATATACCACAAACAGACGTTCCCATAATGTTTGCGCGTTTTTTCTGTGCCTGTTTTAAATTAATTGGTTGTGTACACCGATGGAGATTTTGGCTTTAACTTGTAATTGTTAGACTTCTCTCACTGAATTTTTTTGGGTCACTTGATTATACAATTCAGAAATCCGAAGCCATTTGCGGTGGTTTCGATGTTTCGTTTTGTTCCTTATTGTGGAAACTTTGGTTAGGGTGGGCATTCTGTTTCTCCGATTTTTTTTTTATGGAGGTGTTATAACCAAACTGTGGTTAATTACATTTCTTAACAGGACTTTGCCATAGGACTGTACGTAAACACATTCCAATTCAGATTTAGAAACGCGCAACGACAAAGCCCACTTCAACTTTCCCTAAAACATATTATATTGTTGGATTTCGATTCTGTGAAAGATAGGAGTGAGCGAAGCCAAGATAAAAATTTTTACACTTATTTGCACTTAACACAAGACAAGGAATCGCGAGGGCACTTGTAGGGGTGGCGCCGGCCACGTCGGGACCCGTGTCGCCATCGTTTCGTGAGGGGCGGGACAACTTTGTCCAGAATGAGTGAAGATATTCAGCAGGCGCGTCGGTAAATCGATCTGTGTCGGTTTCGCTCAGTCGGTACACCTTGCGTTCCGCCCGCCTCGTCGAAACGGGGCGCCCTCTTTTATAGTGTAGTTCCGCCTGGTCGATTAACACCTGATCGTTGTAAAAACAATTTGCTTCATAACATGTTAGGTGACGTTAAAATCTTTGATGGAAAATGAGGCGTTCGTTTGGCGTTAGTGGCCAGAGGCGTTATGATGAGTGAAGGATAATCGGAAAAAACGATGACTCATACATATCAGTGCGTTGTTTATACTGTGCCAGTGCTAGGACCCGCCTATGACACGGTGGACCACTATATAAGTACACGAATTGGTAAACAACTGCTAAATTATCTGTGACATTTTGTACTTTAATAGTTTAGGTGCCGGTACTAAACAAGTAAACACCTGCCTTATCGAAGGGTTTTGGTTATGTGAAATAGCTGGAACTCATGCTTCATTCGATTCATCCAATACCAATTGTACCCCGATGATGTACTCAAAGAAGTACGTACTCATGGGCTGTATTGTCTCGTAGGTGAGAAGGATACCCAAAAGTAATTGTTATAATAAATAACTTATAATAAATCAGACATTTCAAATTTATGGAGTGCGCTATGCTATCTAAGACAATTTATTTGATGTATCCAGCGAGATGCGTGTAATTACCAAAATCCCGCTGCCCTCTTCATACACTTGTTGGGTAAATGTCCTAAAATTATCATTTCGACAACTTTTCGGCGACATTTATAACCGCTGAGAAATTCGATACATCGATGCCGGAATGGTTAGAGATAAATTCGTAAAACTGGCGGTTTGACAAAACTTCTGACGCTGCCATCTACATGGCTTTTATGCCGGCTTACGGAAGCTTGTGAAAAGATTTTCACGTAATTGTATTGGTTACATTTATCAATGAAACCTTCTTCGATATCTCAACGTGCCACCGAAGACAACAAATTGGTAAAACAATGTTTTCCGTTTCTTATTATTTTAAGGATATCATGATATTTAGAAAAAAATGTGGCCTTATTGAGCTTCTTCACTATAAAAAGAATCTGCTACTTAAATTTATTCCTGTTATAACTAGCAGGTTCCCCGTTAAAGATAAGACATTTTTGGGCCTTCAGTGGTTTATTTCATAAAATACTTTGGGCCAGAGAATTGCGGACGTCACAGGGCAAATCCTAACATTGGTTTTCCGCCTTTGCGGGAGTAACATTGTTCAGTTTAAATCATTGAGAAGTATCAAGCAATTTAAAATATATTCGGGCACCTATAAACCACCCAATGTGCCCCTAAATGCCTATTAATGTCATTAGCGTTGCTTAGGAAGGAACCGCAAATAACTTTCAGAGAATCGTACAAGCTACATATATCGCCTAAAGTATTTCGATATCTTAAAGGGTGAGCAAGAAAACCTCAACTTTTGGAAAGCTCCACTCCCTCGTTTCCTGTGTTACGCGCATAATTCATGAATATCACTCTAAGTGAGCCCTGACACCATAACATAAATATACTCACAAATACTGATGTCACACGACCCAACATTTTCGACTGGGCGTTCATGAATCAGATAGTTAGGCAGTCGGGAACTTCATTTTATAGGTATAGAGAAAGTATTGCTTTACTTTCTGGGTAGCTCGTGTTTGTGAACAAGAAAAGTAGTTTGCAACACCTCATTTGTAATATATGCAGAGCAATGAACCAATCTTTTATAGGCGTCCTTAGCGCAAGCTTCTAGCATAAAAAGCCAATACATAAATAAAATCTTGGTTGGTGTAAAAACGTTTACAATGGTAATTAAATATTCGTATATGTTCCCTTTGTACTGTTTCGATTTCTTTATATTACTCTTGGAATCAGAAACGATTCAAAAATTTGCATTCGAGCGTCGGCGTTGATATTTTTTTTCGGTTAGGAGACTATTTTCCGCTGGGGAAGTTAAAGTGAATTGACTAAAAAGCACTTTAAATAGCACTGTGAGGGAAGACTTTCTCAGGTATTCAGTGGCGACTAGGACTTTCCCCAGGGCCAATAACTAGACAAGGGTGCTTGGCAATAGCCCACAGAAACATATATTCTTAAACCAAACCAAACACATCAAAATACAAAAAACATTGCAGTGAACCTTGCTTTGTGTTTGTTTGTTTAGGTTTTGTTTTTACCGCACGGCTGTGCCCATCGGTATTACCTGTGTGCCAAGTGAAACGCTTGTTCCATTATGAATGTTTATGCCACATATGATATATGCTTTGATAGGGAGAGCGTTTCGAAATAACGTCAACAGCCCAGAATTATCTTCATTGATCTACAGTGTTCTGAATGTAATTGAACGGTTCGAGAAAAACTCGCCCCCAACAATAAATTCCCCCGATGCCGACACCGCGCCATTCGACTCACCAGCGCTCGTTTGCACACGTCACGTTGCTGACTCCTGCTTCCCCACCTGTGTATTCTTTGAGTAGTTACGGGAGCACAAGTTCGCTCGAATATTTTTTTTTCTTGAAGACAACGGCGTCGTCTTTGCTTTTGTGGCGTCTGGTAGAGGTGCTGGGTACATGCGCTCTAAACCCTCTTTAGGTCGTCAGCAAAGCCCATCTCGTGCCTACCGCCGACACCAAGGCCTAAAGCCGCCGTTTGGACTACTGCCAGGTAAATTGAAGGTGGAAGATGTGACAACTGGTGCCATGAACAACGCATCCACAATTACCAAAGCAGCGAGTTCTCCTGTAGTTCTGCAGCGACCCCGGAAACCACCATCATTTCACGGGTCCGCTACAAATGATCCTGAGGAATTGCTGGAGCATCTCGAGAGGGTCCGAACGTTTAACCTATGGTATGACGACAAAACACTCAGGCAAGTGTTTTTCTACCTTGAAGACTCCGCACGCATTTGGTTCGAGAACTACGAACGTACACTGACGACCTGGAAGTTATTCGAGGCGGAACATTTGAAAACGTTCACGACTCTGGTACGCAAGGAATTGCCCTAGCACCTGCTGCAGACAGGCAGGCAATATCCTAATAAAAGCATGCTCGTGTTTGTTCAGGAGTTGATACAACGTTTTCGCCTTGCGGACCGAGATATGAGCAAAAGAAAAGAAAATAAAGTTTCTTATGCGAGGGGTTGAGCAAGAACACTTCGCATGCCTTTTCTGCAACACACCGAAGACTTTGGCCGAATTCGCGTCAGAAGTGGCCGCGCTGCAGAAGACGTTTGAAATACAAACGAGGGGAAGTACGATCGCCCAATCAATGCTCTGGTTTCGGAAAATTAGTTGCCGGGGCAATTAGGTCGTACACACTACGCGAGACCATCCATGCAGTGGGAAGGGAAGAGCTTCGAAAACTTTTTCCAGTTACGTCACAACCTCAAGTTGCCTCCCTGACCGACGTGACCCGCGAAGAAGTTCAACACGCTTGGGGACTTCTGCGCCGTCCGAAGAACCCCGTGAGCCTCAAGCGATTACCTACTCCGCAGCTGTTCGTCGACCCCGCCCTCCTCCAACCCGCCGCCAAGAAGTCCCGCCTTACCGCCGTCCCGCCGCACACGCCTGGCGAACGATGACAACCCTTGGAGCTGGGAAAACGACTAAAAATGCATTCTGCGACCTGCAAAACCGCCTCAAACCCCGGCCGTGCTCGCTTATTTCGACGAAGACGCCGAATCTGAAATGCACACGGACGCCAGTGCTATAGGCTTAGGAGCCACCCTCGCTCAAATGCAAAGCGGTTGCGAAAAAGTACTCGTCCTTGCCAGCCGTGGTCTATCGAAGCAGGGGAAAAACTACTCCATCTCTGAGAAGGAGTACCTCACTAATATAGGGACGGTTTCACAAGTCCGTTCGTACGTGTATGGTAGACAATTCATGGCTGTGACAGACCACCATGCGCTGTGTTGGCTGGCCAATTTGAAGGACTCCTCTTGACGTTTTGGACGGCCGAGCTTGCTCTACAAGAATTTGATTTTACGATCATATATAAATCCGGTAGGAAACGCTCCGATGTCGACTGCCTTTTCCGCGCCCCGGTCGACCCACCACCTCAAGACTCTGATGAAGACAGCGCGTGTTTCGGAGTAGTGACGAAGAGCGACTTAGCCGCCCAGCAGCGCGCCGACTCCGACTTACGTGAACAAATGTAGCGCAGCAGAAACACAAGGGACGGAAAGAATACACATGGACGAGCGCTCGTCCGTGTGTATTCTTTTCGTCCCTTGTGGTTCTGCTGCGCTACATTTGTTCACTATGAATTACCAACTATCCAAGTCTACAGCTTTACCGACATACGTGTTTCTCGGTTCTTCTAATACTGTAATCCTATTGGCTAGCCTCTTTTATCGGGTTATCGTCATGCCCACTGTTTTGGGGGGTTAATTGACATTTGCCACATCACGCACCAGTTGGAAAGATGGTGTAAGAAATCGCATAGTGCAAGGTGATCTGAATGACTGGTGATTTCTTTGTAAATAATGCAGTCGTGGGCGACGAGCCTAACGTTGCAAGAGCTATTGTCTTCGATATGGCCAATAAAAAATAACAAACGCACCAAACTGGAACCTTGTGGTACTGCAGACGTAACCGGCAAGGTTCCTGATGGTACTTGGTCATACACGCTATACGGCGAACGGTCACATAAGAAGTCGTTAACCCAATCTCCTAATATTCCACCTACAGTAGTACTTCAAAGTTTTGCAAATAATTTGTTGTGACATACGGAATAAAATGCTTTAGCAAGGTCTAGTAGTATGATATCCGTTGGCACGGAGTTGTTATTAGACAGTGCTAAATGATGTACAACTTCTGTTGCGTTATAGTCAATAAGTCGCCGGGAAACCCGTGCTGGCTAGATAACAAAGTGCCCTTCGTCTCTATAAAAACCGGTAAGTGTTTCAAGGTTACATGTTCTATAATTTTCCATGACGTGCTTGGTAAAGATATTGGTCTAAGAATTGAAGGGTTATTGCTTGTTTGTGCTTTGAAAATTGATGTTATTTTAGCTTTTCTCCAGTCGTGTGGAAGTTTTTCTACGGCGTAATGTTTGCGGCAAACCAAACCAAGGTAGTCGCTGCACCATTCGGCATATCGCTTAAGAAAGGGATTGGGAAGGTTGTCTGGCGCAGAAGTTTGTTTGGGGTCTAGGTTGAGCAACAGACAAGATACTCCGTCGTCAGCTACATCTATAGGGCTGGTTCTAATTATATAGACATGTGCAAGCCATAAAATTAAAATTTGTAAAACTGAGTGGGAAAAGTTTTTGTACACATTAGACTTGGCCGTTTTCTAAATGTCTTTCAGAACCTTTCTGGATTGCGTAATGACTGACGGTAGCGTTACTTTAAAGTAATGTGGTTTGGTTTGTTTTGTTTTGGTCTTAAAATTATGAAATTTGAGTTTCGATGTATTCGCCCTGCAGCACTTTTTTTGCCGCTGTCTGTGGTCATTTAACTTTCCGCTTTGTGCGTAGAATTTATCTCGTGATCCATGGGCTATTTCTCAGCGGTCGTGTAGGCGGCACTGAAATAAATTTATGTAAGCGGTCAAGAAAAATCTGCTTGAACCTTACACAGAGGTCATTTGCAATTGTAGCGAGAAAGATCACAGTAAAATACCACGAACTAGTAAAATTGATAAGTTAAATATGTTAGTACGCTGACATCGTCTGCTTTACTGAAGTCTGCAACAGAGTTAGCTGTTGACTGTAGGTTTATTCTGCGATCAGCGTTAAGGCACTCTGGGGTCTGAAATACCCTTTACAACATCAACTTGAGTGTCTATGTGGCTAAGGTGATAGTAATATGTAATAAATCTTGTATACGTGTGGCTGTTCTTTGAACACGAGTTGGACGTGAAGCATTTTGTTGAAGGTTGAAATTTAACATTAAATAAATAATCCCTCTGAACCTTGTGAGGTGAGGTGCATGGTATTCCAGTTTATATCAGCAAGGTTAAAATCCCCCCTTACCAAGTCTGCAGAGCTATGGCCATTCTGCTGAAGAAAATCGTGGATGGAAACTATACGTTCCGAAACAGATGATGGGCTACGTTAAACGCAACCTGCCACTATGCTTGTGCTATTGAATAAAATTTTGCAGAAAACCGCTTCTGTGTCCGGAACGTCTGGCAGTCGTGTGTAGGACATTGAACGTCGGGTTAACAATACGACACCTCCGCTTCGAGATGGTCTGTCATTTCGGATGACAGCGTAGTTGGGGGGAGTGAATTCATGGTCGAGTGCACCTGATGAGAGCATGGTTTCTGTGATTGCGACAATATCTGGTTTATGAAGTAGCTACAGGTCTTCAAGTGGCTGAACTTTATTCACGACGCTTCTGGCGTTCACGTTTAGTAATGTTATTTTTTGTTTTGTGTGGTACTCCGCGTGTTCGGCAGAGTTGATATTTCGTAGTTTTTTGGTTGGTTCAGTTGCACCCTTTCATCTTTCTCGTCATCCCAAACGAAGGCGTAGTCACTTATGTACAGTTTTTTGAAAGCGATCGCCACTTTTTTTCTTTTTGTCTTGTTTGGGTTTCGTTCTGTCACAAAGCTTTTTTTTTAATTTCGCGGATTTTGCGACAAAATCTTCACTAATAGCGTAATGGGAGTCCTTAAGATGCTTTCTAAATTTTAATAAGGTTTCCTTCTGGCGCGAATCCACAAGTTTGGAGATAGCTGGCCTGGTTTTGTTGGGAACGGGCCTACCTAACCAATGGATGTGTTCGATCGCAGTCGGTTGTCGTTTAAGTTTATCTTGTGTGACGTCCTTGTTTACGGCTTGTTCGAGGATTTCACTTGTCTCACAATGTGTTTCCGGCAATCAAGTTTGTTAGCGTGTACAATTAGAAGGGATCTTCTGCTGTCTCTTCCAAACAATCACTATTCTTGAGGTGGGCGCGGCAACACCAACAAGAAGCGTCTAGTCTCTTTTCAGAATGAAAAAAAATGGGTTAATGTTTGTGTTACCCTAGTCACCTCTCCCTGTTGAATGAACGGGTGGCGCCTGCTGGGGCCGCGAAGTGCGTTTGGCAGACGCGCCGCGCCGACGGCCCGGCCTGGACGCGGGCGCCCGGTGGAAGGAACATGTGCCGTTGGTGCCCTGTAGCTCTACTTCAGCTGTGGCCGTCGCAGGAGTGACAAAGCGTCAAGTTTGTTAGCGAAGTCTACTAGCAAAAAATGTTTTTTTAAGATTCGTTTTTTCAGAAAAAGCTAATTTATTTTATTTTCCGTAAGCGCGGTGCCTGTCGCTTGCAATGTCCTTCGAGGGGAAAAGGAAGTTGGTAAGCAGCAGCGAAACAAAAATAAAAGCAAAAGTAAAAAATATTCTTCATGTCGTTCTCTAGGGTGGTTACCTTTTTCCCCAGGCTCGGGTTAGTTTCAATGTCTCTTCCAAACAGTCATTTTTTAAGAAGTGTCCTTGTACTTCGCGAGGCCGCAACGAATACATTAACTGCTGTCTAACACCATGCTATCTCGCGCCGAACTGCCGTGGGCGCGGCAACAGAATATAATTGACAAGGTAAAAATTTATTGCCACAAGAAGCGGTCACTTGAGCAAGGCGGCTAAGCATATTTATTTCGCGTCGCCCGTAGTTTCTGCTCTACCTCCTCAAAACTCATTTGCAGAATTTCCGTCTGCCCCCTGTCTTTAACTTTACCAAATTTCTGCTGGTGCTGCAAAAAGTGGGTTAGCGAACCGCATTCTTTGGAGAAAAGCGCGAGAATGGGAAATGTTGGTGATGTCGCTGCTTTGGCTGCCAGCCGTGCATCCACAATACACCCACCTCTTTGGGGAGGCCCATCGCATAGCCGAGAGCACAGCAGCCCACCGGCGAGGTAAACAAAAACTCCACTTGTCTTTATACGCCCCGCGCGCCGGCTGGTCTGAAGGGGTCGCTGCCAATTGCTTGTGCACACGGAGATGCGCCGATGTCGTCTTGCGTTGACGGACTCTATTCAGCAGGCTTGGCGCGTGTAGGTCCCTCTTGTTCAAGATCAGCGCCATTCCGTTTATCCTCAGCCGCCCAGTGTCGCCATAAATGGCGGAGCACAGCTGGATGATTCAGAACTGCAGAACGAAGACGAATGGGTTAGCCACCAACATTCCGCTAGCGAAGCCGTACCCAGTGGCCATCACATCGGCGAGGCTGGTCTTTATAGGTGGTCTGAAGGGGGCGCTCCCAGTTGGTTCTGCGCTCCGAGATGCACCAATTTTGTCTTGCGTGGACGAATTCCATTCAGCAGACACGCCACGTGTAGGTCCCTCTGTTCTAGATCAGCGCTGTTCCGTTTATCCTCAGCCATCCAATGTCGCCATTGCTGTGGGACGCAGCTGGATGATGCAGAAACGCAGAATGAAGACAAATGGGTTAGCGAACCGCATTCCGCTGGTGAAGCCGTGTCCAGCGCCGTATCACATTCAATGGTATTTCGGAGCGTAATTTTCTCCCGTGTATGTAAAAATTCCCAGGGTGTGATGCTTCCAAAGGACTCCCATATGAACCATCGGCGCTTATTCTTTAGTGTCACAAGAAGCGTGACAACAAATTAAAGCGTAAACTTTCGCCACAACTTTTCTATTTTCTTAGAGAAAGGTTGAGTGCAGACGACACTGCCTCAAATGTGTTTGTTTATCCGTGACCTGCTCTGGTATTCTAAACGTTTCGTGATGATGATAATGTGGATGAGTATATTTTGATGGCGCAAGGTCAACAAAGGGCAAAGAGCGGCAAACAAAAGTGATTTCGTGAGAGCGACATGAAAGTGAAAGTAAAACGTTTCAGTAAAATAAAAAAATTAAAACACAACGTAATAAATATTACTGGTGTAAAGGGCCAGGTTGTCAAGATGCATGGTAGGAGATGACATGTAAAAAATTGACATCAGTAAAAAATTAAAAACACGCTTCATGGAAAAGATTGCTCGTCTTCTAAAAAATATGATGTATGAAGCAGGATGTGTTGTCGGTATAGTTGTGGGATGTGTTTGTGTAGTGTTGTGTGGAGTGCTTTACATTGGAGTAGTACATGAATCACGGATAGGCCATCTCCACACCTGCTACACAGGGCTCTTGGGGATCCTGTGAGCACGTAGGAGTGTGTTGCATGCATGTGGCCTATCTGTAATTGAACCAGGGTAACTTCATTGTGTCGGTTGCGTGTGTCAGTGTGTCAGTGGTGTATGCCCCGGAGAGGCTTTTTAACGTGTCGTTTGTTGTCTGTTCACTCCGGTGTGGTTGCCATGTTGTGCGAAGGGGTTGTCTGATGTGGGACTTGAGATCGGTGTAGGGTATTGTTGTTATGTCAACTGTAATTGTAAGTGCCGCAGCGGCAGCCATTCAGTCTGCGGTCTCATCACCTGCGATCCTTCAGTTTCCTAGAACATAGCACACGTTCACTTCAAGGTTTAGCGCATATACAGACATAATCGTAATATTGAGAATATTGACCACATGATTTTAGACTTCTGTAATGATAACGTACGCACAACACTTATAGAATCTGTGTAAATTACGGATTTGGGAATTTAAATTAAGACACTTTGTTTAGCTACAAGAAGTATGCCATAGGCCTCTGCCGTGAAGGTACTTGTATTTCCATTCATAGATTTACAAACCTTAAAGGTGCCACCATGCGCAGCACAGGAAACAGTTGTAGCAGTTTTTGAAGCGTTCGTGTAAAATTCAGCCCACTAATATTTGTGCTGCAGAGACAAGAAATGTTGCACAATCGCGCTTCTAGACAATGTGTTTTTCTGGACACTTGTGAAAGATACATGAAATTACATCGGGTGAAGCTGCCACTGTAGTAGAAATTCAGTAACGGAGGTTTTGCTGGTGTTTGTAAACATGACATCAAGTTGTGACGCTTCTTCTCTTACTCTGAAAGGGAAGGGAGCAGAGATTGATGGACGATTCGAAAGGAGTTGAGATAAGGATGTATAATAAAAAGACTGACGTAAAAGGATGGTGAGGCATTGGTGATATTTTAAAAGCTTAAAGTTGGTCCGTGTATGCTCGCTGACGTTCTAGGCTTTATGTGTGGCACTCAACCTACAGGCCTTCAAATGGACTTGTCTGGTAGGCACCACACGCCAAGCGGAGTCCTAAATGTAGCAACAGATTCCACCATTTCTGGGGAATGTTTTAGTCGCTGACCCATAGACAACGCTACTATATACCAATCGTGAACCTATTAGGCTTGTAACAACACGTAAAAGAAGTTGTGTTTAAGAGAATTCCTGAGAGAATACATTCTCACAATAAAAAAGGGGGCATCGCAGAACTCCACCTTGTGGCACGCCATTTTCCAGCACATGAAAACTGGACAGTGCGGTTTCAACTCGCGCGCGAAACATTCTTTCAGACATGAAACTGGCAAGCATGTTCATTATGTTACCCGACATGCAGGACTTCAATCAGGAAGATACCGTACCGTCAAGCAGTATCATACGCCTTTTCAAAATCAAAGAATACTGTCATACAGTACTGCTTGTGGAGGAAAGTATCTTTGATATATGACTCTAACGCAACAAGTTGATCGTTGGTAGATCGCCCCGCCCTGAAGCCTGCCCCGCTCACGAGAAGACCATTGTACTCTAAGAACAACACGAGTCTCCTATTTATCCATTCTCGAAGAACTTGCACAGGCAGCTTGTCAGGGCAATGGGACGATAGTTGGCAGGAGAGGAAGGGTCCTTCCTTCCTTCAGGAAAGCCACTACTATGGCCTCCCTCCAAGAGCGTGGAACGTGCCCCAAAAGCCATATTTTATTGTATAGGTGTAAGAGTAATTTAAGAGCGTTCGGGGTGTAGGTGTTGTATCATGGTGTATGTAATCTTATCTGCACCTGGAGCGGAAGCTTTACATGGGGTCAGAGCAGCCTTCCGCTCATGAATTGAAAATGGAGAATTCTAGGAAGTGTTTGGCTTGTTGCTATCACGCAGGCACTTCCTTTCGACAAAACATTTTGTGTTTTATGAAACTGGTTGTTTATTGTGCGGAACTGGACACGTGTTGGAAGTGTTGTGCGAGTGTGTTAGCCTGGTCTTCGAGTGTGTATCCTGTTGTACTAACAAGAGGCAGGCTGATGTGTTTGTTGTCCTTTTAAGTTTTCGTAATTGTCCAGAATTTGAGTGTCGGTGTATAAATTCATGGTTGTGAGGAACGTGCACCAACTCTCCTTTTTTGCTTCACGACGCACACACTTCCCAAAGTGCTTTTCCCCATTTAAGGGAGATGAGGTTATCCGAAATGGGTTACCGGCGAAGGACACCCGACGCCTTGTTCAGGGCCTCTCGTGCTCACCTGCAGTCATCGCTCCACCAGGGCCTCTTTGGGTGGTGCGGGGCACCGGACACCTGGAGAAGAGACCTCCTGGCACCATTAAGGATGTGCTTCGTGAGTAGTTGGGTGGCGTCCTCTAAGTGTAAGTGTGGTATTTCCCGTCGGCTGTAGTTTAGATGCATCTGTGAAAGTACTCCAGTTAGCTATTGCTTCGTTAAACTTTATATAGGAAGATGAACTGTTGAGGCCTTTACCTATATATGTTGATGTGGTTGGGAAGTTAGTCGCTACCTTATGGGCGTGTGCCCAGATCCCACTCGAGTGATGGAAAGAGAACTGCAGAACCTGACTGCCAAGTCATGGTATAAATATGTGTTGTGTTTTAGATTCTGGTATGTGTGTGGTTTTTTTTAAAAATGCATGGTCCCGAATATGTTGGAAACTCCTCAATGAGGCTTGCCTTGAAAATCCGTGCGGGAAGAACCACACAGGGGGTTATGAGCACGGAGGTTTCCTAATAAAAGAAATGGTTCGGGTAACTGGTCTATCAGAGCCTCAAACTCGGACCTCGATAGCACGTGATGAGGACGAATGTAGAGGGAGCATACTGTTATTAACCTGTTGAATATAATTGTGCGAATTGCGACAGCCTCAAGGAAACAGTGTTCAGAAAAATAGGGTGACAGGCTAAAGATTTCCAAGGCAATGATGGCCACACACCTCTGAAGACGTGCCAAACCATCCCTGTCCTTCCTGAGCACCATCTAGCGGTTCAAGAAATTTGTGTCTAGAGTTTAAATTTGTTTCCTTAAGACACATCACACTTGGTTGATGCAAATGCAATATCTCATAGACATCATCAAGATTTTTAAGGAGGCCTCTACAGTTCCATTGACCTGACATTTTCTCTTACCATTATGGTGATTTAAGAGCTTACTTGGGCGTATGTGCATGTGTGTTTATGAGTCTTTCGGGGCTTGTACTCTTGGATGGGGCTTTTTGGGCATTTCTGGTTGCTTGGACGTCGGACGCCGCTCCTTGCTGTCCGTTCCAGGCAAGACCGGCCCGACGTCCACCTTGTCGTCAGATGTCCTAGCCCGACGAACTGGGCCCCCTAGACTTGGGCCCCCCTTCCAGAGCCTTTCGTTTGAGTCACCACCGCCGCGTGTGCCTGGGGCGCCAGAGGTGGCCGGGTGGGGCGGTGGTGGTGGGAGCCGATGCGGGGCACCCGGTGTCCATCCCAGCGGCACCCTCCAACGGCGTGAAAGGACGGGGAGGCAGAGGCTGCAGCGACACCAGTCCCGAAGAACGCGATTGGCACCATAACCTCTGCTGCCTCAGCAAGCGGTGTGGTGACGGGTTGGGCTGCCTGAGGCAATCCAGCGGGGGGCGGGGGAAGGACGAAGTCAGACTCGATGAACTGAGTCCCTGTGGAAACCAGACGCCGCTCCGCCGGCAGGCGAACCGCCTCGGCGTACCTCCTAAGGGGGAAAGAAGCGAACCACTTCCGTGCCTCTGGGAAGCTGATGTTTCCTGTGACCTTAAGATTGAATACGTTTTTTTCTATTCAGAACTTCTCAATTTCCTAGAGTAGGCCGCAATGTAGACCCCTGCAGTTTGCACAAGTGAGGTTGTCAGAATCAGTTGTCGGTGGGGTGGTCCAACGCGGCGTATTTTGCACAGGTTTTTTGCCGCTACAAGAAGTTGTACTGTGCTAGAACCACTGGCACTTAAAGCAGTGGTGCGGGTTCGGTATATAAGGACATATCAGAGCATCGAATGAAGCCTGCATTAATATTTTCAGGAAGCAAGGAGCGGTTGAAAGTCAGGATAATATGCTTTGTGGGGATAATCTTATCGTCTCTGCGCATCATGATGCGGCGCACAGCTGTGACGCCCTGATCCTTTAAACCTTCGAGAAGGTCGTAATCTGTTTCGATAAAGAGATCTGTCTCAGAAATCACACCCTGGGAGCTGTTGAGGCTCCAGTGGGGTGTGCCCCTGATGTCCAGATCATGGATGCGGGTTTGTGCAAGAAGAGTGCGGTCTTGTTGTTCGACATTGAGTTCTACAAGGATTTCTCCGGTGCTGAGATTTTTATCTTGATATTTTCTTCCTATTGTGCTTTGCAGAAATTTAGAAACCATGAATACAGATAAAGAAGCGACAGGTCTTGCTGAGTCAGCTGCATATATCACAAAAAACGAGCATAATTATTCACAGTTGTTAAATGGCAGTTGTTGAAAATGGTGGGTATGAAACTGCGGTCCCGCCCCTTTTCAGGGACCGATCACGTTTGGGAGGGGGGTTTGGAAAATACTATATAGCACAGTATAAAAGCAGGGACAGGGTGTACATTCTTCGTCAACCTTACCCTGATAGCTTAAGAGGTCCCGTAGCTCCCTGCCTGGAAAACAGACAGGGAGCTCATCCACCGGAGCTAGACCTGGGCTCTGACGGCCACCATGTGTGGTTTCTGCCCTTCACCTTAAAACTCATGCCCCCGGTAGGTTACAGCGTGAGTATGGGTGTTCGGGTTCGGCAGTGTCGCCAATACCGTCACCAAGATTACTTAAGGTGCCCCGTGCAGGGTAAACGATTCGTGCCGCGTTGCGGGTACACGAATAAATAAAAATGTAAAATAATAAAAGACACCCACACATTACCCATTTTGTTTCAGATAACGATGACAATTGGCGGTGTCGCAGCCAGCACAACTGCGTTTTAAGAATCAATGATTTTAAACTGTCAGCAGTCCCGCTGAGTTTTCTACCAGGGACGAAAACTAAATAACAGATAAGCGGATAGCAAACCGCGACGTATTGAACAGCCTAAAGTGTTTCAAACAAACAACGCGAACATTTCAACCAAAAGTGCGAAGAGAGAATTTAAGGTCGCATAAATACTAAACTTAAATCGTCATAGGGGCCATGACCGCTCTTTTGCACAGACGCCAAATGAGGACATTTTGCACTTCTATTTTAAAACAACCACATTTACAACCAGCCGGATACCCTTTGTACTGCCCCACTTACGGTAGCGATTCTCATTTTCTGTGCTTCTGGGGGACATTGTTCTTTCTTGGCAGTGTTCTTTGCAAAGGTTATTCGAGTTCAGAGAGTGCAGATATGAGTTTACTGCATTGTGTGTATATTCCCACACCGTATTTATGCAGGCAGTGCTCCTTTCGCCGACCGATGGGTTTGAGCTGGTTGCATTTATTCTGCACCGAAACGTTCTAGCAATACAGCTGTATACCACGTTGGTAGGTATAGCAAAGGTATAGTTAATAAATCTGGTTTAATTCGCGTCGATTAACATCAACTATCAACTCTAGAAGTCTTATCTGACCGCGCACTCTTTACGCTTGTCCTTGTTGCAGCAATGTCCTTAAAGGAGCAAAGCTGTGTTTAACAATGATTTGTGGCGAATTAAGGACAGAATGTTCGGCTGCTTAGTTTAGGATGTTAGGTAAATTCCGCTAGCACCAAGGACGGAACACAGAAGGAAGAAAATTATAGCATTCGTGCGGTCATTGTATTGCTGCTGTGTTCCGTCACAAGAACTAGTGCAATGTCCCCAGCACCATTGGTGACAAATATTGTCAAAATATTGAGGTGTATAATTTTATTTAGTTAATGCACATGCGAATATGGCGTGAACATATCCGAAGGGTTCTAGGCGAGATAGATGTGTGCTGAAAAAAGCAAATTTTTCTCTAAGGAATTCAGAGCTCTTTGAAACCTACCTACCTGACTCAAGAGCCTGCAAAATTACCATCCGGATAATACCATCCAGCTTTAGCCAAAAACTTGCTCTTGCAATGACGCCGTTCTATTATAAAAACATTCTCTGGGGCGTCAGTGGTGTGGCAAAGCAAAATTAAGGAAAAAAATTCAAAGCTAGATGCGGTATACGGTTTTTTTCTATTCTTTATGTTCGTACTGCATTATTAAACAAAACTATTTAGGGTTCTTTTTTTCATCGTAAGTACACGTATAGCGCTACTGGCGCCTGGCGAGGTACTTCTAAAGCCGGCAAATATTTTATTTTAAAGTTTATCAGCTATTCCTTGGTGCAAGCTCAGACGGCATCTTAGGCTCGCTTATGGGCTTGTTGTTCTTACTCGCAGTGGGTCTAATATATTGTTGTTTAGTTTGGTTTATAACTTCATTTAGCAAAAATGAGGTGTTGGGAATCAAACGGATAGACAGGGTCCGGCAGATGCTCGAGAGAGTCAATACGGATATATTTGTGTTGCACTTTGTCTAATAAGGCGCCAGTATTTG